>JBBPRI010000008.1:0-228668 GCA_038092955.1 Boletus pseudo-olivaceus
ATCTAACCGGTCCCAAAAAGTGTCTTACAGCACGAAACCTGACCTATTCCAAACTGGGTGCCCAAAACTCCAGTCCTAGGGCTCGGCTAACCCATGGCCGACTTGCTGATGCGCGTACGCTTGACCACAAGAACTTCATATAAGTACGCCTGCAAGTGTAGCGGAGAATGGGTGGGATCCTGAGCTTCGAAATGCTCGCAGCAATACAAATACTATAAGATTAATACACGATATACCGTGCAACCGTGGAAGGAAGCGAAACATCAAAACCATGAAAGCGATCCGACGACCGAATGTCCAACAAAGTAACAAAGGGAGATGCCATAATAATGGAACAGCTTGAATGATTAATAAATTATCGTCATAACACCACACGGAAGCTGCTCAAGACGCGCCTGTCTTCGGCGGACAGCGGACTATAGTTACTTGGAGAAGGGTAATTTAGACGAACAGGGTGAGATGCATGTGAGGTGTGGCTGGGATCAACATGTGCGTGTGGACTAACAAGGGCGACTATACTCGGCAGAGAAACATCATGAGGATGAGGCCGTGGCGTGGTAGACTGTGCAAGTGGTGAGTAAGGATGCTGATGTATCGGGGATAAGGGGTTGGATGGAGACCGCGAGACAGAAGACATGGGCCTAGACGGGACTTCGTGGGACATCAGGTGTTGCGAATAATGAGCTAAATTCGGCTGGGCAGGAAACTCGGCTAGACTGTAACCTTCCCTCGAGTCTGTCGTAGAATAGCGATCATTGCGTACTCCATTTGATTTACTGGATACGAAGATGCCATCCGGCACTCGCACGTTACGGAGATAGTCATAGTTTTCGATGATAGGGAGTCGCAGGTAGTCATCCCCCTGAGGGAAAAAAAGCAAATGAGATACGGACGAGCCATCGGCAAGATGTTAAGCTAACCGTGAAGTAGGCCACCACATGCCATTTGCGCGGATGGCTTGATCCAGGAAGATATACAAGCGCTGAGTATGTCTGTTTCGTAAGCCCGTTTGGGCGGTTCGGACGGTCCTTTCGCCTATTCGTGGGAGGTGCAACTGCAAGGGGATCAGTCGTCCGCCGGGCTCTGGACTCCGTCAGTAAGTACAGTCCTGGATTTTACCTCACAAAAACAGGTACCTGAGAGCTGCCTTGGCATCTTTTTCTTCTTGAGTGGTCTCCATTTTTTCTTCATAGAACAGGTAGTCACCACGCATCCGACTTTGCGACCTGGCAGCCACTCTACATAAGGATTGGATCAAGGGAAGTATGATGGAGAGATGCTTACCATCTTCTCCCGTCAGTCCAACGCAGCAGACCACCATCGTTCTCCGCTTCCTCCCAGACAAAGACATTCCCTGACACCAGCTGTTCGCGCTCGTTGGCGGTCAGTCGACGTCTGATCAGCGGGAGCATGTTGAGCCTAACGGCTTCCAATACAATATGGGCGTCTTTTGCATCACGAACATCTAACACAAGGAATGAGAGAGGTCGGTTCATAGGTGTAGTGTTGACATACGGAGAGCAGGATGAGTAGGGGGTGCGGTGTGGATGACGGTTGAAGGCATATCAACTACCGAAGGGATAAGATGCGAGATCGAGAGTCTCTTCACTTGGGTCGTGTTTTTATATGTATGGAAGAGTCGGGGGGCGCGTGGCAATTCGACATAAGCGATCAGGTAATGTAACAGGCAGGGATCAAAGTTCCTGGAGGGGCAAAGATCAGATGTGTAATCTAAAAAGAATGTTCGAAGAAGGAGGAGAAACAAAAACCGGAAACAGGCTATATGTCATACAATTGCCAGCTTGTTCTTGATTTAGAGGAATGGGGACGGAGATCTTACAAAGGGTTAAAAGAGACGTGACATGAGACAAACCTTATTTCAATGAACTGTGCGCAGGCACCGGTCACATATTGTTTAAGACTGCATCTATCAGAAGGTCATATGTGTCCGCGGGAACTCTCGCAAATAGCTGAATGGAGGATAGCCGAGTAAGTAGAGATCAGACAATTCGAGCGAACCTTTCCCACAGTACGCACTAGAGCACAGTTCTCAGGAAAAAATAGGTGAAACTTTGGATGATTGTTGTTCCCGTAGGGTGAGGAGTCTCCCAGCAGGCTCATTTATGCGCCGCCTGCTGAGGAGCGCTTGAATGGGTGCAAATGCATTGAGCACAAGGCTGACATTGCCTGCCATGTATCCCCGCGCCCGCAGGCGCGAGGTCCATCCGCAGGTGTCTCCCGTTAGCTAACTATTCTCGTGTTACACCCGCTTTGTCGATCGTGGAGTCAGGCCTCTACCGCGAGCGGTTTAGATCGCTGTGTTACCCTCCGAGACAGACCTTAATTCATACGGCTCACCTTCACTTCTCTACCAAACATCGCGACTTGGAGCATCATGATTTTGATCTCAGTGGCGGAACCGGGAGTACCTTTGAATGCCATGATTTCCCGAGCCCGGCGGTAGTCTACTATGATAGTCAGTTTGCTTCGATATCATGGGGCTGAGTTAGTACCTACGCGTGTTTTACCAGTCACGCTGGTAACGGAGCATGCAAAGCTGCGCACCAAGATTGTGTTCGGAGATGGCAGCCTGTCATGATGAACAAGCTGCGCACAAAGATATTTTATAAGCGGTCCACCACGCCAAGCCTCACCATCATATGGTGGTGCGGTGTGGGCTCCATGTGCACATCTCGATCGCACTACAAGCTCATCACCAGGTTTATTGCCAGAAACAAATTCCATGCCAAGGCAAAGCGGCGGCTGGGCCCGACTTCTCGGGAGAGCAAGAGTTTGAAGAGATTTGAACCCGGCCGAAGAGTGACATCTCCAAAAAAGCCTGGTTTTGAGCTCGAGGCCGGTCTACCATCCAATTGTACTTGAAACAGGACTCTCAGAGTCTGTCATGTTCGAGGCCACAGGGACCTACTTGACCCAAATTGCTTCCGCCAGGACGTGGTACCGGGAGCAAACATGGCCACACAAACCGGATCCCATCTCGACTCTCGAGGGTCACTCAGATGGCGTACAAAATGCCAGCCCCGTCAAGTCACATTCTGAATTGACAGTCCAAAAAAATGGAGGCACCTCGCTTGAATATTCAGCAGTGGTCTACAAGACAAAGCTTCAACTTGAAGATACCGATGAGTCTTTTATTGGCATAGTCCATCAGCACCTCGCCATCATTACAGTGGAATTGCCACCATTTGATCCCCATAGCTTGACAGCGAGACGAATTCCCGTCGCCGCCGAGTTCGCTTCTCAATATCCACTCGAACCACAATTTCCAGTACACGTCAACCTTTCTTTATGCTGCAACACGAGACACTACGTATCGCCATTGGAAAGATATAAAACCAGTCAATAGGGGATAGTGCTATTCGCTAGCCAACCCATTTGTGTCCTGCGATCCAGAACGATCCCCGTCGCACCACGTGAACTTGAGACGGCAGACGAATATGGACGGCGAGCATGCGTTACAGTACGTACGTGGAAGCAGGCACTTGGCAGTTTCTAGCCTTTTGACACCCGAGCGTGCCTTGCAAAGACGGGCCGCACTGCCGAAGGAACAGGCGTACGTGACCTTGCAAAGCCTTTCACAGGTAAGATTGTGCGTCAGATTGTTATGGAAGCCCCAGGGCACTGATAGTTGTCAGTAAACAGTCTACCCCTGATATGGTGTGAAACGAAAACAGCCGTCTCAGTTTCACTGCTGCGCACCCGCAGTACCCCCGTTATGCACATGATGGTGTCCAAAGACAATACCGATGAACGGTAATGCGTGAGATCGCTTCCATTCCATCGATATGATTCCCTGACTCTTGAAGAAAATGGTGGCCAGGACTCTATACCCTCTTCAAAAGCATCCGATCAGTACAGACTACATGGTATCTCAGAGAGGCGCCCGGACGGGATATCAGGTACATGATCGAGTGCTCCACCGGTCAGGCAACGAGTCAAAATCTTTTGTGCCCTCAGAACCGACGCAAGAGATCTGCACATCGAAACAACCGCGGATTTGGTCCCTGACCATGCTTTCCTCGGGCATCTCGGAGCCCGGCACAAATCAACGATCGCATGTCTATCACTCGCTACATAGTAATGCTTATGCACGATAAGCGTGACAGGTCTTCCATCACTTTAAATGCCATAAGCGTTCCTGGGATTGAACACGGTGACCGACGGCCAACCTCACGACTCGCTGTGATGAACGGTGCCAACGTTGAGCACAAGCAATATTGTACTATTGGAACAGTCACAGGAAGAAATTCTCAGATCTACAAAGAACATGGTGGTTAATGCTGTCTTCGAACATAAAATCGGTCAATGAGCCAGTGTCAGTACTACCTAAGTAGAAAGAGTCATCTTGCTTGCAGAGCGAGGTCCATGATTTACGACTTATTCTGCAGCTCTTGTTTTTGTATCTTTCCTTCCAAGCCACTTTACTAGTATCGTTTCTGAACGTCTTTGCACGGGTCCTCCGCACTGCTTTCCAAAGTGCTATCCCACACTTTGACGTCTGAACCGTTGATTCACACATTACGCTCGCTTCCATGCCGCTGTCTCATCATCTGTTGGCACAGTAATGCCCAACGCTTATTCACTGCAATTTCTGTGAGTGCATTTGAATCAACGACGCTACGCTCCTGCGTCGCCGATCGACTGGGCTATTGTCGCCACTTTTTATTCATTCCCATAAGAGAACATCTAATCCACAATGTTGATCGGGTAGGACGTGGTTTTGTTCAAGACCATCACTATTGCCTTTTTTTCCGTTTTCCAAGACAGGATCAGAATCATCAGCTACTCTCGCCGCAAGCTCTCGCAGACATTGAGCTTGCTGGTATCCTCCCTTCTACTTGTTCGCGCTCCTTCGTTCGTACTGGGACGCCCTACACTTATTCCCTGTCATCTGTGTGAGTGCGTGTGAATCGAGCACGCTACCCTTCTGGGTGTGCTGTTGTTCTATACCATCTCTATCGCTCTTTTCTTTCCCAGAAGATTACTGATCTCGTTGTGTGTTATATGATTGTACATCACAATTTATGGACCATCATAATGATCCGATCTGGTTTTTTTGTGCAACTGTTGCTCGATCCTTTCGTCCTCTGCTCTCGAATCTTCTGAGGGATGTAGCTTTGCTACCTGTCTCTGTGTATTATATTATTGATAGTTCCTGAACCATTTCAACGCTGCAAGCAAGGTCCAAGTCGTCAGTGACGACTCCTAGTATATCAATTGAGTTGAGCAGCATTGTACAAATACGTGAACGCCACAATCCAAGTCGAACGCAACCGTTCACTGAGCGTCTATTGTTTCACCTAATCCACAACCAAGTCGAACCTTTTCACGGAAACATGAATCGAGGTGTGATGCAAAGCACCGACAGCCCGCCGCATGCTAATCAGATAGCTTGACAGGTCCACAACACGACGGAGGCTTGTTCATCACGCCTCAGATGCACCGAATTCTCGACAAGCCGGGGTTCATTGGTGTTGATATGGGCAGCGAGAGACTGCGCAACATGTTCCAGAGGCGTAGGTGTCCCTTTTTCATCCCGCGTCGTTGACGGCCTCTACTGGAACATGCAACATTATCGCTAATCCAGTCTCGAGCCCCTGTCTCACCGCCCGACGCGCGTTGACACGACTCCGAGCGTTAACCTTTCTTGTCCCAGAATTTGCCGAATTCGACCCCAACAAGCTTTCCCCGTTCGCACTCGCATGCATGTGTGGGAATTACGCTATTGTGAAGGATGTCTGTGAACGTTTTTTCGCGTTAACAAGCCTCCTCTCAGATCACGCGTTTCTCCGTCTAGGCCATCGATTCGGGCACCGCGCCAGATCTGAACACCACCCAAACACCCTTCCAGTTCGGATTCGTCGCCTTTACCGTCCTTGGCGCACAACGTCTCCAACCCCGCTCACCAGACAGCACGGCGCCTACGAGATACCTCGATATTCTCAACTATCTTATCAGCTCTGGCGCGTCGCCCGATATCCCTGATATTTCGGGCCACACCCCGCTTCATCATGCGTGTACGCCGCCGATCGGGCACGCCGAGATCACGAAACTGTTGTTGCAAAAGGGCGCGAACGTGAACGCACAGAATCGGTATGGGGAAGTGCCCATCTTCTTACCGTTTCAAGGGGGCGACGTGACGCTCGTCGACCTCTTGATGGAACACGGTGCAGATCTGGACATTCCCGACGGGAACGGCGATTCCCCTCGAAAGATGTGCTTGATATTCGGGGCAGAAGTCACCGCTGCCGTTCAGCGATGGGAACGAAAACGTAAGGGCGAGGTGGCGCCTTGGGAAGAGAAACGGTGCGAAAATTGCAAGGCGAAAGGGAGTGGGCTGAAGCAGTGCGCGAGGTGTCATGTCGTTCGGTACTGCTCGACCGAGTGCCAGCGTGGGTGATGTTCAATGTTTTCCGACGAGTGCGCGTTTCACTCAAACCGTTTGGCGGATGACAGGCGCACACTGGAAGGTACACAAGCCAGAGTGTAACCCGTTTTCCGCCAAGACCACTGTCTCTCTCAGACCGACATATGGTGGCGCGTCCGAGACGGTCTCCAGAGCGGACCTCATGCGCCAGGCGTTCGGTCTTGCAACCCCCACCACCCGTCCACTCAGACCGGGGCTCACCAAGAATGCGGAGGCTGAGAACAAGAGCATGGTAATCAAGGTTCAGGTACCCGTCAACCTCCTCACCAACAATCCCGTCAACTCTGCTCTTGGATCACTGTTCATCTATAACAAGAAGCGGGACTTTGTTTGCACAGTCTCAAGATCATCCAATCCCGATGCGTATGACGCCGTCGTGCAGATTGTGCGTTCCCGGGGAGTCGGCGGAGCGAAGGCATATTTTGCGGCCGAGTTGAAGAATCCGGACGAGTTGGTCGTCAAAATATCCGAGGTGTTGGCAGAACAACCATTCTGAACCGGGTTTTGTATAACATCCAGCTCAAGCCTGAAAGACGTATATCAATCAATCAAAAGAAGGACTATCAACATAATAAAGATAGGTAGTATCGTAGTAGGTTGCGGTAATTTAAACCCAAGAACCCGGTTGTCATAGAGCAAGGCAAAGGTGGAAAATTCAACCACGCAAAATCATTCACCTCGCTTAGCCTTTGCAGCTGCTTCGAGCTTCTGCTGCGTCTCTGCCATCTCCTCTTGCCATGCCTCCCACACAGCAGGATCCTGGGCCCAAAGGGCGTGGCAATCATGGCAACGTATGTAATACGCTGTCGCCTGGGCGCCGAACCCCAACAATGTGCTGCGAGCACATAGTACATGAGTAACATTCACACATGGAAGCATAAACACGCGTACAACTCAGGCAAGACGTCACCTACGACGTCGATCTCACCCTGTGGCAAACAATCTTCACAGAACGCCTGAGGACATGTCTGACATCTGCTCGGGAAACGGGACACCAATATAGGCCCGAGATGATAAGAGTTTCTGGAACGCACCGGAACAGCATCCCACCGGATTGCGCGGTGTTCCGATTGCATTCTGCGCAATTGTGCTGACTACAAGGAATCGATGGGAGTCGCTTCTGCTGCGCTGGTGTGATACCGTGACATTCTGCATGGAACACTAGATTTGTGGGGAACGGACATCCGTGCCAAGGAGTCGTGGCGTGGGTGGGGGAACAACTTGGGACAGTTCTAAAACATACCTCGAGGACATTGACTGCATACGATCACTTCACCGCCATCTCTACAATAGATGCACCAATCCTCTGAATCGTATTTGGCTTTGGATCGCTTCTTGGGAATGTTCTTGACCTCGTTTGTGGGCTGAAAAGGCTCGTTTAGGAAATACAGTCCAACCGCGGAAACCAATATGTTTTTGGTTCTTTCTTCGTTTATATTTAGCTTACCTCGTCGCATCCCATGTAATCCGCCACGACATGTATTCCATCAACCACAACAAGCCGACCCGTCCGTGCACGTTTCTGCAGTTCCTTCCACTCATGGGCAATCTGCTGGTTGTTCTGTCGTCGATCGACCACTTGGCCTTCAAACAGTCGACTTTGAACTTGAGCGACACCGCTAAGCAACCGGCGTTCCTCCTCCTCAGCGTCTTGAAGGAGCTTTTCAGTTTCTTCTGTTTTGACGGCAGATTCGTCAATCCTGCCATTGCCTCCGGCGCCCAGATCCTTTTTCATCCGCGCGTCTCTTACGCCCTCGCGTGCCCTCGACTCCTCCAAAATCGCGTCAATCGGCGCATTCAAAAAGTGCTTCAAATCCATGCCGGTTTCTTCATGTGAAATGGCACTGCTACCTTTGCGCAATATATCCATAAGCTCAACCCTTTTGAGTTTTTGGGCATTTTCTTCAGAATCCTTGTCGTCGTCAGAAGGATTGGTGGTATTTGAGGACATGACTTTGAGGGAAAGGAATAGTTTGCGGCGGATTCGGTCGAGCATCTGGTCCTCGACACTTCCTCGGCAGATCAGCCGATACACCTTGTGGTTCGAAGAGCCTAAAGTGAGAGAAATGGCAAGGAGAGGGAAAGGACTCACCTTGACGATCTTCGTCTGCCCGATACGGTGCGCTCGTGCGATGGCTTGCAGGTCATTTTGTGGATTCCAGTCTGAGTCACACATGATGACCGTGGATGCCTTGGTAAGATTGATACCTAGGCGTGGCATTAGCCTTATGTTGCAGGATGCAACCCCAGCATCGACCGACCTAGACCACCAGCCTTTGTAGACACTAAGAAGACTTTGTACGCTATATGTGGGGGTGCTCAGCATGGAAAGCACGAATATAGGGCACCCCCTTACGCGACTTCTCTTCTTGAAACTGAGAGCAAAGATCAGGGCAAATATCTCGCGATATGATTGACACACACCAGTCTGATGTCCAGGGTACGTCGTGGGCGCGTGGTGCTCCCATCAAGTCGCGCATAGGGTACACCACGAAGCTCCATCAAATCTTCTAGTAAATCTAGCATGCTATACGAAGGATCATCACTAATAGGTACATGTTGAGCGTCGACCGGACATACTTCGTCCATTGCTAGCCCAACAAGTACATCAGATCAAAGCGCATCGAGGCGACTTATGGCATCAAGACCCACAGAGAAAATGAGAACACGTTCGCCCTTTGGGAGAATGTCGGAGAGGATCTTGTCGATGACAATAAGCTTTGAGGAAGATGCAACGATATGCTCTCCGATGACATAAGGTATTGGCGACGCGTCTTCAAGCATATATGGGCTAAGCATGTTTGAGAACCGAAACTCGAGAGCCATAAGAGCAAAGCGTACTGGTCGCAGACTTTACGCAGCTGCATCAATAGGTTCATAAGCTTCTTCCAAGCTGTGCAAATAATATCAGCAAACTCAGTCTTCTCGAAAGCTCGTTTGTCTTACAGTGAGCCTCCCCACTAGCCGTTCGCTTTATCTGGGTCGCGATCTGTTCTCTAACTTCCCTTCGCCCGTCGTTCTCCGGCCCGTCTTCCAGTTTACTGGTGAATATCTCCTGTAGGTCCAAGGCATCCATCCGAGTTAATAATCGATACGTCCAGAACCTTTGTGCCTCTGTCATTGGTATAAACACTGTCATCTCCTCGCGTGGTGGAACATTGATCTCAACAGAATCTTTCGTCCGACGCATCATGATCACTTTAAGAAGATCGTGGGCAGTGTTGAGTATGGGAATAGAGTAGGTCCCTTTGGCGAGGTCGAAAGATTCGCGCAAGATACGCTCCGAAACGGGCGTAAAAACTGTTGGGAATAACCAGTGAAGAAGGCCCCAGAGTTCGACCAGGTTGTTCTGCACAGGTGTACCCGTCAAAACTAGACAATGTCACCAGTCAGCCGACTGGCGAACGTGACATTAAAGTAGACGACACATACTTAGTCGGTACAGGGAACCTAGTCCCTTGATCTTGCTCGACACCTGAGTGTCCGAATTCTTGATTCTGTGACCCTCGTCGAGGACACAATAGGACCACCGTCGCGTCTTGAACCAGCCGTCGTCTGAAACGTAGGCGTCATACGTTGTAATACAGAGGTCAAACTTGATTTCTTCGTTGCGGGTGGCCATCTTGAGACGATCTCGTTCGGACTGGGTCCCGTGATACCGCAGGACGCTTAAGGAAGGCAACCAACGAGCAGCTTCCTATTATAAACGTAAGTTGTCAGTATTCTACGGGGACAAATAAGAGGGGAGAACATTTTGCCAAGAAGATAAAACAGAGAGAGGACATATGATGAGATGAGGATTTTGAGGACCTGTGAGAAGGGGCCATATGTTTACCAAAGACACTGATTGAGCGACAACACGGACCTTTCGAGTGTTCCTTGATATACGCAAACAAGGAAAGGGTCTAGAGGGGGATCAGAATGTAAACCACGCTCACGGATGTTCTGTCCGAACCTGCAGCGTCTTGCCGAGACCCATCTCTGCGAAGCACTATCAGATTGATATGATAGTGTATGTATTTGCACGCAGACCCACCATCTCCGAGAATGCAGTTCATCCCTTCAGGGTCGACATTTATCACCAAATCCCTTTACCCAGCACGAAGTCTCACCATTATTATACATGTACACAAGGAACGCCAACCCTTGCAGCTTAACACGATTTGCACATCAGCCGCCCAAGGATGTCGCCATAACCCGAGCGTCACACGCACCTGATAATCCTTCATTTCACCCCCTTGAATCAACGCTGGCTGTTCCGTCAACGCGCGAAATGGTACATAGGTCACCTTCTCCCCAACCTCCATAATCTCTTTGCGGAGCACGTCGAAGAAATTGGTGGAGGGCAAGAGCGGCTGGAAGAGGTCTCGATGATGAAACAACCAGCGTCGCTTCGCAGCCTCCACCTGGACGCGTTTCGCGTTGATCACAATCGTAAGCTAGCAATCCGCACCGAGCACAAAGATGGAGACATGTCAGTGGCACGCGTATAGACGTAAATTACGAGGGAGGGAAGCGCCCACCGTCTTTTTGTCCACCATTTTTTGCTTCTTCTGGATTCCCGCGTGAGGGCCATCCTTCTCCGAGAACGAGGATGTGCGTGAGCGCTTGCCCTTGCCTGTGGGTATGATGACCGTATCGAATTTCAGCTCGCGTGAGGTACGGTCTGGAGGTGTCGCGTCCCCAACGACGGTCGCGCTCCGTGTCGGGCTCGACGCGCCGATCACGTCCAGCTCGTCTATATCCGACTCGTTGTCAAAGGGGAACGCGACTTGCCCGAGTGTGCTCACTGTCACCATCATCGTGTGATGTTGTAGAGACACGCTCTGCGACCTGCGCGTGCATTGGCCGCTTTAGGGCAGGCTATAGCGCGTCTCCCCAGTGGCTGTGTACAATTAAATAATTTTCAAATTGCCAAGTCTACCAAATGACGTGCTCATTGATACCACCGCTCCCTCAGCTTTTTCCTCCGCACCATCGGCTTCGTCACTGCGATCGCCACAGCGAGCCCAACCACTGTTAATACCAGCTGTGCCTTGTTAAAGCTTTCAGAGAGCACATCGAACGTGCCTGACGTCGCGACGCGCGTAAGGAACAAGTCTGTGCCCACCGCGAGCACTAGAGATGTCGATTCGAGCAGCGACGGCGCAGTGATTATCTGATGCACATCAGCCACCTGTCGAGATCGTTAACAAATCCATCGCGAGATAACAAAAACACTATGGCACGGACGAACCTCGTAGTAGTGGGACAACACGAGCCTCCCGTCGTCTGGTAGTACTGGGTCGTACTGCACGAGCATTTCCTCCGCTTCTTCGCTCGTTGGTTTTCGATTTGGTCGGCGTGGGTTCAGCAGACGGCGTGGAATAGAATGGATGCTGTTTTTCTGACTTGATACTACGCAAGACGAGCATGAGAACCACCTTGGAGAATGCTATTGATTAAACATGACCCACTGATTATATCTTTGGTCGACACTCCGAATTTAGTCGTCGTCGTTGCAATCGCGGTAACGCCATGCGGTACCGCGAACGCTTGTTCATACACTGAAAACTCAGTGGTCTTGTTCGAGTACGAGGTAATGTCCGAACTGTCAACAGCCATGCGCATGTCAGTACCAATCCCTAAACGTTTAAACGGTCAAGACATGCGCCCGTCAAATGTGCACACACCTCGAAATCTTCTCGTCTGGCCCATACCCTTCATACATTTCTACCGAAACGACACGATAGCCCTTCGCGCCCCCAATCTCGGTGCCGTCGTCATAATACGAGTACACCAGCCAGTTTTCATCTAGTACGGCTTGGATGTCGCATTTTTCGTCCACAACGGGCAACGAGACGTGGTACAGCACGGTACCTTTGACAGTGTCAACCACGTAGAGACCACAGGTGCGTGGAGGAGGCGAGGAAGCGCTTGACGGAGCAGATATCACCACGCTCAGGTGGGGATTGAGATACTTGTACAACGTACTCCTGTCCCCTTTCACCCTCCCCACACTGGCCACCTCGCGGCCCTTGTGGGCGCTTTTAATGATTGTGGCTATTTCTTCATCCTCACCAAAGGATACACCCCATGTCGGGAAGGCAACATGGAACAACGAGAGCTCATCATTTAGTCCCAGCTGGTGGCCAAGGATTTGTGTACCGGCTCGCAATGCGATGTGGACTTGCGAGGCCAGCGATGTGAGGGAGGCGCGTGTGGCGGCGGTGTCAGGGTAGAGTTGGACCTGGTCGGTACAGTTAGATGAGGGATATACACAACAGCCAAGATGGAACTGACCTGCAAGAACTCGTCCAACATCCCAATCGTATCTTTGCCATCTGGCATAACGAATACATCTATCAAGGGCCCAGCAATTGCATCTACACCTTCCAAAGGGCTAACCCATCTGCCATCAGCATCTTTAACGTTGACACGGGGGTTTTCGGTTTCCCCGCCTGGAGATGTGATAGTCTTGATATCTTCTCCAGTTAGAGGGTCAAAGTGGAAAATAACGGTATCCACCAATGACTATCCAGCTCGCAGATCAGTAAAACAGAATGCCAAAGTCGGAAAGTAAAGAGAAAAGATACGCACGTTATCGGCAACCCTCTGGGTGATCAACACGATCCCTTCTCGATCCTCCGCTCCCAGTTCAGTGCTGCGTACCGCAAATGCCCTCACAGGCACGATCCTCCCACCCACTTGCCTTGCCCACCCAAGCCCGAGAATTCGACTCCATACAATCGCACCTGTTGAGGTATCCAATGCAAAAAGTTTCCCATGCATTGTTGAAGTGATAAGCAGCTGACGGAATGAAAAGGGGTCACGGACGAGTGTCCCAGACGAAGCAGGCGAACGGTTAGGGACAAAGTGGGGTATGGTCGACGTGGAGGGGGTAGAGGAACCCAGAGAGATGGGGGAAGACGGGGATGCATACGAACCGGTCACGAATCGCGTAACAAAATGGATAATGTATTGGGGCAAGTTCTGACGATAAATGAGTCAAGGCAAGGAGCGGTAATGCGGTTCGACGTGAATATGCAATCGCACCTTGGTATCCCCAATCTGCCTCGCGATCTTGCTCCAAAAGTTTTCACTCTTACCGCCAACTCCTACGCCGCCCATCACTTCTTCTCTTGTAGGCGGGAGCTCGACCATGGTAACGGTTTGTACAGTTGCAAGAGATTCTTCGCGTACCCACTGAAGTACATTGCGATGCCAGAGTTGGAGAGATCCTGTTGAGGTAACAAGGAGGAGCTTGTCGGGGGTCTCGTTCGTGGGGGAGGAGGTGGGAGAAGAGGGCAAGAACGCGACCTACATAGAGGTAAGATCCAACGCCGAGTGAAAACGAACCGAAAAGTACCTACGTGGTTGATGGTTCCGTGTTCATTGGTTTCAAAGGGGAACACGAATCCTGTGACCTGGCCCGTACCTTCCTGCAGGTTTGCCTCGAACGTTTGATGAATCACTTGCTATGTTTGATTCGCACATTTGAATTTTGTCTGAGAGGAGTGAACGGAGCTCACGTTATGAACGTTAGACCAAGCCACCTTGCCTATGTACGGCTTCCCATCCCCGTTCAGCACACCAACGAAGTGCAACCCCGAGGTGGACACGGATGGTGTCTGTATACGTTTCCTCAGCACACAACCATGCAAATTCCCCTTCCAACCCCCACCAAGATGATGCAACTTACCACATCACCAAAGTCCCATATCGCTCTCACCGGCGATCCGCTGGTTTCATAACCAAAAACTTCTGCAGCACCGTTGTCCTGGAAAGCCATAAACAATCCATTCCCTGAAAGGTCGACGTCTTGGATGCGTTTATACGAGACATTGGGAATAGTCAGAACTTTGCCTTTGAGAGAAGGAGAGAGTGGAGCCGAGAAGAGGGATAGAGCAGTATTTGATGCGGTCGATGAAGGAGAAAGCCAGACCAAAGAGGGTCCAAATATATCAGTGTTCGCATCAGAGCGTGAACTCGTAGTGGAGGACGGCCCAACTCGCGATGGGCCCAATAAGAGGAAATCAGTCAGCGCATTCGCTATACTGACTGGTATGTTTACACTAGCGATGATTTCACCTGTGGCAAGATCGAGCGTCGTGACATGTAGCGTGTACGATTTAACGGATTTCGCGAAACCTGCGACGTAGACCGTCGACGTATGAGTATCGGGATAGATATGAGTGTACATCACAAGGGAACTGGGGAAGTCGACGTCAAGGTGGGATTGTATGCGCGCTCTTCCACTCACCCCTGGTCCGGAGACCTCCATTGCCATACTGTTTCTCCTGTAGTGGACTGGATGCATTGAACGGTGTCTCCGTTTGTGAGGACGATTGCCTGAGGTCCACCTTGAGCACGAACTAGCGTTAACGCGATACCAAGAGTGGGTGGGTCATGTGTTTTGCCC
The DNA here is from genome assembly GCA_038092955.1 of Boletus pseudo-olivaceus. Lineage (NCBI taxonomy): Eukaryota > Fungi > Basidiomycota > Agaricomycetes > Boletales > Boletaceae > Boletus > Boletus pseudo-olivaceus. The sequence goes on from JBBPRI010000008.1 coordinate 14,850, forward strand.
TCTGCAGGGTTATGCAGTCGTTTTTCATAAATAAGGTCACCTGTCGATACGTCGTAGACGCGCAAAGTAGACCCGACGAGCCCGGAGAGGGCGTATATATCTGAGGTGGCATCAGCCAGAGCGCGCCCAACGACGTGAACACTGGAAACACACTGTCGTCGTGTACTTTGAGCCCCATAATGGCATCTTGAGCATTGTGTATGCTTCTCCACACTGCAAGAATCGGGGTCATGGTCACTGACACGAATAAAACCAAACAGACCTATGGTGCCATCAGTAGCATTGAGAGCCGCCAGCACGTTATTGCTGGTAGCAGTGAGTACGAGGTCGTCGCGAAATACGGGTTTGGTGAGTTGTGAAGCATAGAGGGGGACACCGACGAGCTTCGTGTGCCAGTCAACGATGCCGACTTCGGATTCATGGATGGCCCGTGCCGCGAGCGCGAATATGGACAGTGAGATCAGACATCGTAGCAGTTGCATGGTGGGTGTCGCTGGCAGCGAAGGAGCTGCAGAACCCGTTGTGTTTGATGACGAACACGCTCGGATTTCCCACATTGAGCCTCCTCAGCCCGCTCAGCCGAGTAACGACACCGCTCACCACCATCATGACATACGACCCCGACAAATGGATAGACCAGCTCATGTCCTGCCAACATCTCCCAGAGGCAGACATGAAAGTCCTCTGCGACACGGTCCGATGCATCCTCATGGAAGAGTCTAACATCCAGCCCGTCTCTTCCCCGGTCACGATATGTGGCGACATCCACGGCCAATTCTGGGACCTCCTCGAACTGCTTCGGAAAGGCGGAAAGGTCCCTGAGACAAGCTACATCTTTATGGCACGTATGTGTCGTTTCGGTGAAGCGGTCGATGCTTAATGGCTCTTTCTGCATTCATTGCCGTATTGCGGTGATCGTGGAACACACGTTCGGCGCATATCGATCACTTGGGATGACAGGGCGATTTTGTGGATCGTGGTCACTATAGTCTTGAGACAGTATCCCTCTTACTAGCCTTCAAAGCAAGGTAAGGGATTCCCGTTACCACTGGCCGTCCTCTTACTCCCGTCCAGATACCCAGACAAAGTCACCCTCCTCCGCGGAAATCACGAGAGTCGACAGATAACACAAGTTTATGGATTTTACGGTCCGTATCGTCCTTTCACTCGAGGATACCTGCCAACCGACCTACTGTAGACGAATGTCAACAAAAGTATGGTGGTGCTGCCGTTTGGAAGGCTTGCTGTAATGTTTTCGACTATTTAAACCTTGCTGCTGTAAGTGACTCTTCCTGCCCCTTCTCACACATAGTTTGACGAACTTGTCCGTCTGCATGACCTACCTGAATAGATAATTGACGGAGAAATACTTTGCGTACACGGCGGACTCTCACCAGACATACGCACACTAGATCAAGTACGAGTCTTATCGCGCGCCCAGGAGATTCCACATGAGGGTGCCTTTTGCGGTTTGTGCCCATTCTTTTCTGCTCTGTGCTCTGCCCGCCTGTGTCTCCCTCATACCTCACACCGTAGATCTCATGTGGTCAGACCCGGAAGATATCGATACATGGGCTGTCAGTCCACGCGGTGCTGGTTGGCTGTTCGGGGGAAACGTCACCCGGGAGGTATATAGATCACTTCTCGCTGATACTTCCCCTCCATGCTTACCTCTGACCACGATAGTTCAATCACACGAACGACCTGACACTCATAGCCCGCGCCCACCAGCTTGTTCAAGAAGGCTACAAATACATGTTCGATGAATCACTCGTTACGGTATGGAGTGCACCCAATTACTGCTATCGATGTGGGAATATGGCCAGTATTTTAACGATAAGAGGGAGAGGGAGCAGTGATGGTGATTTGGGCAGTGACGAGGGTGGGACCAAGGCCGTAAATGGCGGAGAGATAGGAAGGTTTTTCACGGTGTTCGGTGCTGCAGAGGAGAATGAGCGGGATAAGGGTATGCAGACCAGGAAATTAGTAAGTGTTCAATTTGTGTCGTTAGTTTTTGCAATGTTTTCTACATTATTCCGTTCGCTGCTGACCTGTTTTACCCACCTTCTGATTCTCAGGGTACCATGCAATACTTTGTATGATAGGTGCATGAATCCCATGATTGATTGGAGACATCAAAGAGCTGCAGGATCACTTTGGAATTCGCGCAGCGCGCTACAAAGTCACCGTGACGCAAGAATTCAAAACGTCTTCTGACCGATACCAACCCCGTCACGGGCCATTACAAAGTGCGCATGTTTGACCAACACTTATAGTCGCTAAGAAAAGACTGACGGTAAGTGTTACATCGATCGGGACACAATAAAAATCGTACGGAGCGTGGCCTGATCATTCTCCAGAGTTTGACGTGAGGCGGGAATTTCTATGTAACTACTCGCAGCCATTCAATGTGGAACACCACTCTGTGGACATTACAGATTGGAAAAGCACAAACTAAACCATTGCAAGGTAGGTAAACTCAACAGGCAGAACAACAAAATGTATCCAGGAAAATATCTTGGAATAGTATGACTCTATGAATGAACATGCAAATCATTTCCAACACAACACCCAGGACTCTCCATACAGGAAGTCACTAAAGTCAAGCTTGTAAGTTTGATGTGAAGATCTGACTAAGGTATGGGTGGGGAGATAAAAGGCATGCCTAGCCCAAGAGGGGATCCAACAATAGCAAGCACCATGACCAAGCACAATCCAACCATCTTCTTGTTGATGCATTTCACCAAAGGAGCTGAGACCTTGTAAGGCCCATACTTTGATGGAGTGATCTTGAGATCCAGAAATGATATGACTGCCATTAGGGGAATAAGCCACAGAGGTGACTGGACCTGTGTGCCCCTGGAATGGACCTGCTGTGCATTGTCCAGTGTTTGCATCCCAAATCCTGATGGTCTTGTCCTCAGAACCAGAGACAATGTGATTGCCATCAGGTGAATAGGCAACAGATAGGACCAGATCTGTATGCCCTTCAAATGGACCTGCCATACACTGTCCAGTGACTTGATTCCAAATCCTAATGGTCTTGTCCCTTGAGCCAGAGATAATGTGGCTTCCATCAGGTGAATAGGCAACAGAGTGAACTGCATCAGTGTGCCCCTGAAATGGACCTGCCACACACTGTCCAGTGATTGGATTCCAAACTCTGATGGTATCATCCTTTGAGCCAGAGACAATGTAACTGCCATCAGGTGAATAGGCCACAGAGTAGATCCAACTAGTGTGTCCCAGGAGTGGACCTGCCACACACTGGCCAGTATGTGCATTCCAGATCAGAATGGTCCTGTCCTCAGAGGCTGAGGCAATATGATTGCCATCAGGGGAACAGGCAACAGAGGTGATTGGATCTGTGTGTGACTGAAATAGGGTTTCCACATTTACCATACACTGTTCAGTGATTGGATTCCAAACCCCAATGGTATGGTTCCCAGCACCAAAGATGATATGGCTGCCATCAGGAGAATAGGTAACAGAGGCAACTGTGTATCCATGGTCTTGAAATAGACTTGTGACATATTGGCCTGTATTTGCATCCCAAATCCTAATGGTGCTGTCAAAGGAGCTGGAGACAATGTTGCTGCCATTAGGGGAATAGGCAACAGAGGTGACTATGTGTGTGTGGCCCTGGGATATACCTGCCACATGATGACCTGTGTTTGCATTCCAAACTCTGATGGTCTTGTCCCAAGAGCCAGAGACAATGCAGCCACCATCAGGTGAATAGGTAACACAGGTGACTAGACGTGTGTGCCCCTGTAATGGACCTGCCACACACTGACCATTGGTTGCATTCCAAATCATCAGAGTGTTGTCTGCAGAGGCAGAGACAATGTGGCTACCATCAGGAGAATAGGCAACAGAAGAAACCCAAGAACTGTGTCCCTGAAATGGACCTGCCACACACTGCCCAGTAGTTGAATTCCAAACCCTGATGGTGTCATCCTTTGAGCCAGAGGCAATGTGACTGCCATCAGGTGAATAGGCAACAGAGCAGATCCAATCAGTGTGTCCCAGGAGTGGACCTGCCACACACTCTCCAGTGTCTGCATTCCAAATCCTAAGGGTCTTGTCATAAGAGCCAGAGACAATTTGATGGCCATCAGGAGAATAGGCAAGAGATCCAACTATATATGTGTGACCCTGCAATGGTTCCACTATGCAGTGTCCAGTGTTTGCACTCCAAATCCTGATGGTTCGGTCATCAGAGCCAGAGGCAATGCAATCACCAGCAGGTGAATAGGCAACACAGGTAACTGCATACTCATGTCCCTGGAATGGACCTGCAATGCATTGACCTGTTTTTGCATCCCAAACCCTAATGGTACTGTCTCTTGAACCAGAGACAATGTGACTGCCATCAGGGGAATAAACAACAGAGCTCACTGCATCTGTGTGCATCTGTGATGGGACTGCCAAACACTGACCAGTGAGTGGATTCCAAATCCTAATGGTCTTGTCCCCTGAAGCAGAGACAACTTGACTACCATCAGGTGAATAGGCAACACACATGATGTCATCAGTATGCCCCTGTAAAGTGTGAACCTCTGCTGGCCAACTGGTTGGTTGTCCTGAGGTCACTGAGAGATGATTTTGGAGATGGTTGGCCCATAGTTGGCAGAGTGGAGAGCTGGAGGGTGTTTGGGGCATGGCTGACAGATAAAGGTGGGGTGTGGATTCTCTGATGATGGGAGCAAACAGCTGGATGAATTGGATCACCTCTGTTGCAAGATTGGCAATCTCATGGCCCTAGTAACATCATGTTCAAAACCTATGACTGATCACAAATCTTTGATCTTACCTTGGCCCATTGTTTCAGAATATTGCAGGTTCCTAGGGCAGCTAGGGTACATGACACAGGGGAGGAAAGGGAGAGAAGGCTGATGGCTTCAAGCCAGAAGGGGAGGAATTTCTTAAAGAAGGAAGTGACTTCATCCAACAACTCTGGAGTATGCTCTGTATGCTGCATGTGGTCCATCCAATATTGGCACGAATAAGCAAGGTAGGGGGGGATGGCCATGGTCACCCGGATCGCCAGGTCAAGGACCGCAGTGTTACGAAGCCGAGAATCCTTGAGGTCACAGATGTTGAACTTGAGCCTCTGTTGCATACATCCAAGCAATGCACGTCCAAGATGGAGAGAATGGCGGGGTAGGAGGTTGACGTGAAAGGTCGAACTACGAGCGTCGTCCAATAAAAAGTCACGAAACGAGGTATGAAGTGGGCGAATGGGTTTCTGTTCATTCAGAGCTCCGTCGAGCAACGATCCCATGGGTATGATGATTTCTCGGATGTTCGTGTCGCGATCGAAGAGAGCAGAAAGGGAAGTGAGAGATAACGGTTCCTTGAGCACCAGAACAACAGCCATTACCTCCCGAAACCTGTATTGAACATTGTCCAAAGTAAACAATTGACCTAGTATGGTCCGGTATAGTTCGTCTAGAGGGTGGACGCGGACATCGTTCGTGCTTTGTAAGAGTATCTTGAGCCGCTCGCTTATGTTGAGTCCAATGGCACCATCCCCTTCAATGAACCTGCATGCGGTGGATGCCCACTGGAAGAGATGCTGGGAGTGGTGGACAAGTAGTCGACACCACACCTGATTCGGCCAGGTATATTCAAGCTCGGCGTACCGATGGAGGGAGTGACGAATAAACTTTCCAATGTCTTCATCGACGATATCCTGAGCGATATCGCCCATTTGTTGATGGACGATTTGTGAGCCAGACGGAAGTGCAGCGAGAATGTCACTCTCCGGGCGAGCAGTAATGAGGAAGCGGAGGTTCGTCGGCAGGTTGTTTTCAGCAACTTGCTCAAAGAAGACACGCAGAAGGTCTCGGCGATTGGGTTGATCCCCGCTTTCATCAAGAGCATCCACTACAATGATCAACGGCCCGATGGTATGGAGGTACTTGCTGGGCTCAATGATGAGTCGCTTGAATTGCTCTGAGAGCGATACCGACGCGCGAAGCGATCGATTGTTCTTCACAATCCGACAGAGTTCAACCTTGTACTGAGGATCGTGGTCGGAAAGGTCGAGGGCGATGGTGCTAAAAAAGTTTTGCGGATTGCGTCTCGTGACATCACTACGGAGGAAGCAATACGACGAGCCTAACCTCTCTTGCCCGTCGTACAGTCGAGCAATTGAGTGGGCAACCGCTGATTTGCCTGATCCGGCGACGCCAGTGAGCAGGCATACTTGTGGGGCATCCTTGTCGGGGTTGTTGAGAATATCGCAAATCTCTTGGATGATGTACTCGCGAGTCCCTGGCAAGCACCCTTTCTCCTCCACATATCTGGCGCCAGCCGCATAGGGCATGTCGTTCAAATCGATGGATTCAGCTATGTCCCAGATGTGTGAGCGTCCTGGGGAATCTCAAGAAGTGTGGAACTACCTATGTTCTGCACAGCATTCATCATACGAAAGACGGTGACACCAGACTGCAGTGTAACTCCTTCCAAGAACGCGGCTTTCAGGTCTCGGAGCTTGTTCTCGTAATCCGTGATTTTTGCATCAACATCCAAGAATGTGTATTTCGCAGTTCGAGTCCCTGTGGATAGATGTCAGTGATGGGCATGGAAGCCAACGATGACTGACAGAAGTTATTTTGCTTGGCGTATTCAGCGATGAAGTATCCACATTCCGTCACCTGCTGGATCAAAATCTGGATGGGCTTTCTGTGCGCCTCGACTGCCTTCAACCATTCAGCATCCTCAACGAAGGTAAAGACTTTGCTCATAGTTCCGGCTAGGCGAATGACCCGGTCATCACGATTTTGCTGGTTTACGAGTACCTGAGAGGGAATACACCCAGCGATAAGCGCGTGTGAGAATACCAAACGACAGACGGACCTGGTTTGCAGCGGATATAACAGACCAAGCTAGTGAGGTATACGGATGAATCTGTGCGAGGTTCAGACGAAAAGGGAATCGAGAAGTTAAATGCCAGATACCTCTGCAATACCGGCCACGATCTTGTTAAAAAGAGCCATCCTTTGCAATAGAACACCCCATGTATTCTCGAATGCCTGTACCTCTGTCGCGACGTTTGTGCCAGTTTCGACCGCCGACTCCACGAGGCTAACAATTTGAGGTGTGGTGCCGAGTGCGCTGATCATTCCTGTCGCCCTGTTGATAGCGTCGGTAGCTTGAAGTTCGTCTGCACCAAGGTCTCCGCACGTCTCAGTAGCCAATGCGAACTTGATCTTGATTCCGGAAGAATCCACTTGCCCGTCGGCGGTATCCTTGTCAAGAGGCTCTTCGAGCACTTTCATCACGGAGATTGTATCAGTAAATTATATCATATAGTGTCTTCGTACCGCCATCCTTCAATCTTCCCAGTATCCCGCCGATGGTATCAGTAAAACTTCCAACAAGCTTGTCCTGTCCGATGTGCTGCTTCCGGTAAATCTTTGCGAAGAGGACGGAACGATCGTTCCCGTCACTGACAAGATTCAGTTCGCTGGCGTCAAGCAATGCACATGCACCTACAAATATAAAACTTCATTCCAAGAGATGCAATGCTTTTTCTCCTTTGCCTGCTTCGTTGACCGCGGGGTATCGTCTACGAAAAACCGGATCTGGTATTGTCTCGCTACCAGAAGCTTACGCCGCGCTGGAGTGCGAAGCTCGATGTCTGAAAAAATGTGAATTAGGCAGGGAACGGAAGGTCGAACCCCGCAACCCCACCATTGATAGTAATTTTTTTCGACCTGGAACCACATTCAGCATACTCCTGAAGAAATTACAATTACGAAGGTAGTCGATATACGTACACGTTTGCATTCTGAATAATACTCTGAGCCGGATCGGTGGTATCCATAATGGTATAGGTGAACCTGGTGGATATACGATGACGGGGAGCAGATAGGTTGAAGGCTGTGAGATGTGGGTCCTGGAAACCGGACAAGCCATCATTTGTTTGTGGTTGCAATATGTTGTGGGTGCGGGCGCCAACGGGCACATAGCGACCGGGGCCCGCAGATGGCGCACTAGAACCGCAATCCTGAGCCTTTAGTAAAGAGGACGAAATGTCGGATCTCTTTCTATAACTGGGCTGTTCCCATGCTCCAGGGGTTGAAAACGGACGATCAGCAACGAAGTCAACGGGACACCGACCAACCCACTAGGATTGTCAAGGTAGAACCACCCACTAATAAATGGGCAGACGTAGAGGACCAGCGGGGAACTCGACACCAGCTACTTACGACGGTGATGCTTTCTTCCCGCGTATTATTGACCATAATTAGTTTAGGATGCACAGAGTCGCTGCTCAACTCTCGGATTGCGAGAGGAAGGATGCTGACGAGTGGTAGACACTATCGAGAAACCGACTGGGGGTACCAGAACAAAGCATTGCAGGTCGTGACCTACAGGACATAAGGTAAGTTTGGCTCAGTCAGCTAAGTATGAGCTTACTGGCAGTGTGACAGCGACATGCAAAATTTTCGGGACGTACTTGCAAGGATGAAGAATCTCATCGACGAGGGACCTCCAACAGATCGAGGGGGACCGAATGATACAAATACCACCATTTCCACCGTATTGGCACCTCGAAACAGCTAGTGAGATAGTGACAACACTCGAACAATCGACTTGAGCTCAACGCGTGCCACTTATCGCCTCAGGGCTCGTCTTCTCTGGATTCCTGATGTGGTTCGTGTGGGAGATTGGACCGAGGGCTGGGCATCGTATTCTGGTGGACGAAGCACGTCGCATTATCTGGTGTGGGCACCTGGCAGTGCTTCAAGTACTGGCGAGCCACTGACCGCTGGTGGTAGTAGACGGCCACTGAGCCGCTGCATGCATCCTACCATCGTCGTCATGCATCCATCTTTGTGCTCACCGCGTGCCCAGGGATACCCGAAAACGTTGACGTCGCCGCCATAGTCCGTCTTGACCATGCAGCGAGCAGTGGTACTCGCGATTCGGATTTCCTCCATAGCCCAACATCCTTCACCAAAGAAGCCCCAACATGATGACCACCACTTAAAAAGCTCTATCGTCACGCTGGAAGCGCGTCGTTGAACGTCGTCCACTTGTTCGAGGAGGTGGGGTTGTTCAGTGGATGATCAATGACTAATGACTCGGAGTTGGTGTGTAACGGATCCAGCAGGCGTATTGTAATGTGCCCCTCGGTCACTGGCAAAAAATCCCAAACTTTGCATGGCCTTCAAGAAAGGCCCACCAAGGTCTTCCAAGACCATGCAAGGTACACTGGACTGAGGACTCGCAATTAGGCTCGTGACCAGCTGTCTAAAAGAGGCATGTGCGCCGCAGGCCGTCGATAACTCGCAATGTGTCGCAAGGAAATATTCCAGACTTGCAATGCCTTATACTTGGCAGTCGTTGTCGGTCCCATCTAGATAATCCCTGCTAGGTCATGCAAGGTCTTACTACTCGGGCGTCGTCTGGCAGCTCACTCAAGGTAATAGTATCCCATCCATGGCTTACTAGGATTGAGGATGCTACGTAGTCCATCTGTGTTGTAAAAACCTAAACAAGTAATACGAGGTCGAAGTTGTGGGCGCGCGAGCGTGGTACAGATCAAGAAATGCCCATTTGCGCGATTCTTGCGCGTAGGGTTGTGTTTTGCTGGTGCTGCTGGGGGTTTCAGTGTTATCTTCTTCTTTGACAGTGGGTCTATCGTCACAGAGCAGCAATGTGGGCATGATGGGACACATGCCATCGTTGTCATCGCGTGGTTGCATTGACAGTCGTCCTCATAGTGTCGTATATCGTTTGTCATGTTATTTGTGTGTCGCGGTAGGTCAGTCATCCTAGCCGTTGTCGGGGTGCGGTGGGGGAGGTAGTGGCGGTGTCGATGTCATGGCAGCGTCATAATTCGTTATCGTCGCGTGGTTGGGTCGATGGTCATCCTCATCGCCTCGCGGGTTGTGTGGTGGGACGGGCGTGGATCATGATGGCACGTACATCACGTTAGTGTGCTCGGTGGCGTCATGGTATGGTCATTGTCGTCTGGGTATGCTCCGAGTCATCTTGTGCGTGTCGTGGGCGAGATGGTAGCAGCGCCGCAGGCATGTCATGTTAGTCTGTGGTGAGAATTCGGGCGAAGAGCGCTACTTACACCAGAGGCTGATTACATAATTGCTACATCCGCTCCCCTGTGATTGAATCTAACCCATGAACCAGTCTCCGAATCTGTAAATTCATTGAGACCGCCATCTTCAACACTAGAGAGATAAATATCACTCACCCGATGAGCTCGATGTGATGGGGAAGGTTCAGGACGAGGGAGATGTATGGTGGTGGTAGGGAGATAAAGTCAGAGTCTGAAGATGCAACGCGACTTGTCACATTCGTGACACAACTCTATCACGTGACTTATTTAACGTCGACCTCCAAGGCACGCTTTCTCCCATTCGTCCTTGAAATCCGAGTCTAAAAGGTTATCTCAAGTCCCAGAGTCTCCTTAATCGCAGCGAGTGCTCTCTGCGTGTGTTCTTCGATATCGGGGCGGATGAGATCTCTGCGGATGAGACGAGAGTCTACATCAAACCTTCGTAAGAACCTTATCGACGACGTACGAGATCAACTCCTGCAGGATTTTGAATCGGCCAAAGTGTGTCTTGACGAGTTGCTGAATGACGCTATCGAGTACATCATTTATGGATGTCAGACACTTCTCCGCGGGCGTAGACCATAGCGTCGTGAACTGGTTGATGAGACGGGTCTTGGCTTCGTACGGAATATTACAAGGAAGTTCCCATGCAACCGACCTATAAACAGTGTGAGGCTGCAAGAGATCCGATACCTTGGCCCAAGACTGGCTTCGGATGTCTATGAGGAACTCACGACCTCTGCGCATACGATATTGCCCAGGAGTACAATCCATCTCCCAGTTCTCCGACGAGCCCACCCAAAGATTGTCGAGAGGGCGGATCTCCATGACGGATGTAGAAAGGTTCAACCAATGGGCATGTCCCTCGATCAATACACTCGGAAAGTCTCCCTTCAGCTTTTCTTGGGGGATGAGCTCGATTGTGTGCGAACCAGCAGCTGCTCGTATCACTAGATCAGAGCCGTTGCTTCTGGAAGAAAAGTACACCTAGGCATCCCCCCTGAGTCCTCAAAGTTATCCCCTAAATATGCGAGAGTGCGCTCACCTGGTGACCGGAGATCATGCTCTGTGCCGAGCAATCCATCCCTGGGAGATCACTTGGTAAGACCTCGAGCACTTTCTGAACAAGTAATCAGTAAACTCCGTTACATTTGGCATGGCACGACGCACTTCGCCAAATATTAGGGTGTATAGCGGATGCCGCTGAATTTCGTTCGGTGGTCCTCCGAGCGGTTTCCCGTTGACCAAAGTGATTCATCAAGTAAATTAGAGTGCACCACTTGCGAACATTGGTCAACTGTTCGTGCGGTCGTGCACGAGAACCAGCGTGAATTCGGATGCTCGCAACACTCTCAAGGGCCAAAGAGACGTGGCGATCTCAATCACGGAGTAGTTGGGCATATGCGGGGAGGGCAAGAGACCTTGCTGGGCGTGTGGTCGTAGACCGATACAACGGAAGAAAGTAGAACCTCGATATCTCCTGCCGAATGAAGGAGCGTTCGGTTATCTCCCGGTGTTTTCGCGAGCTTAGAAGATAGCTCCCCTACCCAAGAGAATGCCTTGCCACGTGCGCCACGAAGAAGTCGAAGCGCTTTCTGCGTGATAGCTTGATCACAACTAGACGCAAGTAGACGACGGAGCAGGAACGAAATGGTATCCATTGTCACTGCTTCTAGCCAATTTGCTTCGACATCCTGGAGGAGGCTCTCGAGCTCTCCTAGAAGCGCATCGCAAAAGGAGGACTGTTGGGTCTCTTGATTCCATGTCCGCTCCGCATGTGCAAGTGGTCCAACTTGAGAAGCTGCCTGAGCCAACAGCAAATGGACTTCAGGACGATGGAAACTCAGTGATCGAGCTCGAAGCTCTCGCAAGATGTTGAGTCATTGAAGTAAGCCGCCACTACGCAGGTGTCCGAATGCCATAAATTCATGGATGGAAAGGTCCTGATGGCAGTCAACTTGGTTTGCCACGACTTCGTTCGACGTATTGGAGGTGGCACCAACATATTTTTTCAAATTCTGGTATGATCCGATTGGAAGCTGGTACGTGCAGTACGTGTTAATGTCGATACGACTGAACGTCTCCGAGGCAGGAATGCACACATGGCTATCGAAGCCATAGAATGTCAACCAATTGTTAACGCAGACCTGTCCCTGCGTGGTGGGAATGGACGTTTTCCTATAATCTGTCACAGTGAATGGTTTCGTGTCGGAACCGAGGGAGATCCGCGATCTCGCATGCTGAACAAGGTAAGGCTGGAGCGCGACATATGGCAGTACGCCACATGTTGAAAGAGATCGCACGATCTAATTCAAACACGACAGCCTCAGCGCGGAGCTGCTCAGCCCAACGGCCACTCGTGAAGGGCTATCTCCGTGTTCCTAAGTGATCGTTCATAGGAGCACTTGTTGCAGCAACGAGTACGATCTTCCCCGCCATATCGATTGACGAAGTGTTAGTGATCAGTCATAGCGGCTGTTGCCTGAAGCTCAGCATGACGAGCGTTTTCTCTCTCAAGTTCAGCAACCTTTTCATGAACTTCCCGCCAAGCTACTTCCTCGATTCGGGTCTTGAGGCCCTGAAGATGCGAAGAGCTTCTGTAGAAGCGTATGGCAAAACTGTTTGAAGTGATTGTCGGAGAAAAAGCCAACCCTCGACTTTGTGACAGAGAGTGGCGACGAGAGAGGTATTGGTGTGCGCAGCGGAGACGACGGAGACGCTCACTCTTGCAAACTAGCAGATCCTCCAGAAGACTTGTGGGGACCTCCGGAGAGCACTCTGCGAACATGGGAATTTCCTTGATAGCTATTTTGTCCAGCGCAACCCAAAGCTCGATCGTGGTCAACAGCATGACCGACAGAAGTTCCGGTTTGTTTGCGTACGTTTCCAGCGCGCTCGAGGAGTATTCATTTGCCAAGATCTCCAGTTTCACGCAAGCCCCGCCGTTGTTTGTGACCTCATCGTCAATACTCTCCTCAACCGCCCCCTCGAAAAAGACGTCGTCAGAGGACAGAAAATCATCCAGAGCACCTCGAGGACGATGTTCAGGGTTAAAAGGGTTGTTGAAAGGTATGACACTGCGATCAGCGAGAGCATTGCAAAGGTAGTCGCCGCGACCCAAGAGTGACAGCTGAATGTCTTGGGTTAGATCGAGCTGAGATGGCGCCCAGACTGGGGATCTGCGCTGAGCAGCCTGTACCTCTTCCCACCTCTTCCCGAGAGTCGATCGGATGGAATTGCATACTTGCAACGCAGAGCGGGAGAGCCAGTCTGGCGCAGAAGAACCCAGCTTCCGCAAGCGTCGGCTAATTTTAGCTGATATGGATTGGAGCACGTCATTGGGGAGGTCTTCGCAGATCTTTTCCTGTGTAAGGCGACACATGAAGAATAGCATGGATGACTTGTAGGTACGATGTCCGAAAGTGGACTGATCCAGGGATGTCTGAGGGGCAACTCTGATAACGAGCCACAGCGACGACCGCCGCCACGGCAACTTGGAGTTGTTCCACACAACGTCATCACCCACACGTTTGCTGATGCGAACGATGTTCGCAGGGCCACCGACACCTCTCAAGATGCCAGTAAGCAACTCGGTGATATAACGCGGGTGGGCGGTGTCTCGGGTTTCGACAACGATGGACTGCGCTTTTCGACTTGTTGGAACGGAATCAAGGATATCGTCGTTCATGTGAACAAAGAAGTTCACGAGTTCGGAAAGAAAGCTCTCGTCTTCAAACACGACATTGGGGATCTCGATTGCCGGTCCAGGATACGAACAGATGAGCTTTCCTTGTGTAGCCATTATATCTTTCTGCTTTCTAAAGACGACTGCCGCATTTTGCGCTCGGATAAGGAATGCGAGAACATCTATACATGGTGAGTTCCTAGGATATCGTGGAGGCCAGAAAGCTTACCTCCCACGTCCATGCCGACGAGCTGCGAAATAGTCCGGAACTGGTCCAGGCTTTCATATTGAACAGTGGCCTGTAGATTGTCCAACATCCCTGAGATGCGATGCCACTGAGGCAGGTTGGCATTGTCGATGTGATTACAGTAGATGCGTGCAACAGAGGCAACGGCTCCAGCTAGAGAACGGTCGTTGCGGACAGTGGTCATCCCCATCGGGAAGCTTGAGAGGAAAAAACACGTGCGTGACGATATATTCCAGCGTACGAACTTCAAGGGATCGGTAGCGGGGTCACATGGCAAATAGCTGTAGAAGTTGAATGACACTACCGACTCATCACAACCAACAAACCTCGCCATGGCCAAACCGAATGTATGCTGGACTAGAAACATACCAGGCCAATGTGTACTGACCACCGTGTCGGAGAAGTGGAAGACGTTGAACAAATGAGTCACAGTAGTAGTAGAAGTCAAGAGCGACGACGAGGATCATTACTAATCAAACTTGTCTCAGGTGACTCTCGGCTAACTGCCATTCACTTGCGGCGATGTTCTCCGCCGCGTCTACCTATTTTGTCAACGCTTTTCTTGCGCTTTCCCTCATCTGGGTTTCTTCTATGGTTTTTGGAATTGGTAAGAAAAAGTGGGATCCAAAGGGCAAGGTGAGTTCTGTCCTGACTGTTACTTGGCACTGCGTCTTCGTCATTCCATGACAGAACGTGTACAAATCTTTCCTCCCGTTTTATATACTATCTTTATCTAGATGCTATGACTCCACCCATGTCACTGATACTCTAATACTAGCACGTCTACATTACAGGTGGTAGCCAAGGTCTCGGCCTCGCGCTCGCAAAAACTCTGGCAAAGAGAGGCGCCAACATTTCCATTGTTGCACGGACGCAGAGCAAGCTAGACGCTACCCTGAAGGAGCTAGAGGTGGATATAGCCCGTGATCCACCTTACCTTGCGCTCACTCTTCCTCTTCCTTACTTTTTGACGCCCGAACCGCACCGTCATACCCGGTACTATCGCTGCATCTCCTACACAGGCGCTCCGTGTATCCCCTACGCAATCCTTTCAAACATTTTCCTTCTCCCTTACCTCTGCTTCAGCATCTGCTGAGGCTTTGGCAGCGGCGACGGCCGGTCACAATGACTTCCCAGACGCTATCTTTTGTTGTGCAGGTGCTTCAAAGCCCATGTTTCTCGTGGACATGAGCGAAGCAGAGGTTGAAGGAGGGATGAGGGATGGGTATTGGATACAGGCTTGGACTGCTTGGGTAAGTCGGCATTACCTCTTATCTCTTTCCCTTTATTTACAGTCATACTTAGGCAGCTGCAAAAGAGATGGCAAAGAGAGGGCGGGGCGGCAAGATCATACTCGTTTCTTCGACCCTTGGATTCATGTCGTTTGTGGGTTATGCTTCGTACTCTCCCGCCAAGCACGCTTTGAGAGGTATGCTTGCCCGCGCTCTCAGGTTGTCGACTCGATGTTGAGTGCTACTCCCGGACTGTAGGCCTCGCGGAATGCCTTCGCTCTGAGGGCCTCCTCTACGGTATCACCACCCACATTTTCTTCCCTCCCACGATGTACACGCCTGGTTTCGATGAGGAGAACAAGACCAAGCCTGCCATCACGCGCAAAATTGAGTCGACGGACGAAGGACTGACTGCGGAGCAAGCTGCCCAAAGTCTCTTTAAAGGCGTGGAGAACGGCGAATTCCATATCACGGCGGATTTGATCACGAGTTTGTTCAAGGCCTCGACGAGGGGGAGCTCACCGAGAGGAAATGCGTTGTTCGATACTGTGCTGGATTTCATTGCCTTGGTTGGTTCCCTATCCCGTCTCACTCGATCGTTTGCGTGTCGGTCTAGTGGCTGACGCATGTCGCATTAGATCGGAGTGCCCATATGGCGTCGTTCTGTCGATAACCAGATCGTTGCGCACCGAGAAGAACACAATACGTATTTGAGGCAAAAGGGGTTCTTTGACGGTTCGGCATGACAGTGGACCCATTCCTTGTTGCGGCCTGCGATTATTAAAATGTGGCTGGCCCGATATTACCCTTGGGATTGCGTTTCTTTCGATTTGTCTTGCAGGATACCATTGTATATCCTTATCCCGTATGTCGGCTTTTGCCCTTAATTTCGTTTTCTTGATGGCAAGTTTTGTTATTGACTGTCTCACGCCTTGATACCACAAGCCTGTGAGTTTTTATCTTTTTATCTTCCGAATCTTGGGGGTACCGATGCTAGCCTCCACCGTTCGAGTAGTTGATCACCCAAGCTCCTTCCACGCTCCAAGTCAGTGGTTTAGTCTTGGCCGCAGGTCTAATTCGGTTTTTTGCGCCTAGGTACGACAAAGCCACTGAGCCTCCTGCATTGGCCGACTCGCTGTCAGCAAGTACTATTCCTGAGCCTTCCACACGTCGCCCCGCTCATGTTTCACCATCGCGCCACCCACGCGCGGTCACCGTTGCCTGACGCGGCGTCTTTTCAAACATGACGACGAGCCAGTCATGTTTGGATGGGAACTTGTAGCCGACTAGTACACCGGGTTCACCCGTTCCGAGAAGGAGGCATATTTTCCGATACTATACTAAATCATTCCTATGATGCGGTGACGGGGGTTCATGACGGCCGGACGTCACACGCAGGTCAGTGGTGCCCGTTCTCATACTTGTCCGTCGTCCAGACCTTTGGATGCGGGATGACACTGGACGTTTGCGTCAGGAATGCAAGTCATCACGAAAGCGACGGACTCACTACTCGTGGGAACAGGGCATGCACACAGCTGCGTTCGTCGCGCGACGTTCATGTTCCGAGGGCACGTTTGGACTCGTGGTTGGTGCACAGGTATCGCCGAACGTGCTTCTGCGCACCGCCCTTCTTGCCTCGGCCCATCCGTCAATCGGTTGCTCAGCGGGAAGCCATCGAGTTGCACAGGATATGGACTACGCACAATCCGGCGGAAAGGGGTGACCACTGACGCGGACGTCTCGCTCAGTGTTTGATCCGTGACCGATCAACTCGACTTCATAGCCACCATGGAGCTCTATTTCATGTACGGCATGTCTTCGCGGCCTGGTGTGCCCGCTTGTCGCGCACAGACACCTCCGTAAGTAAATTGCGTACTATCAAACGCCATCGAACCCGGAACTCTTCATTTACGGCCGTTATTAATACTTGACTCAGGTCAGTTGCCAGGGGATATAAAGTCGTGGGAGACGAGAAGCATTGGCATTGGCATCAGTCACCCAACACCCCCTTCCCCTTCACCCTCGAACAGATTTGTATAGCTAGGGACGATCATGCACTTCTTCAAGGCTGCGCTTTCGCTTGCTTTCTTGGCTGGCTCAGCTTTTGCTCAGTCAACGACGTTCACGCTGCCTCCCCCTGGAAGTACTCTCACTGCCGGCAGCGACATCATCGTGCAAGTCGGTATGGGAGTAAGTACGCATATCGTCGTGATGCACATCTTGCTCATCCGCGTGCTCAGGGCTACCCCGAAAACATTGACGTCGTTGCCATAGTCATCGGTCTCGCACCATGCTATGGTGGCACGTGCTACCCCGCGAGCTCCTACATGGGCAACATCCTTTACCAGGGGCCCTACACCCCTCAAGCTGGGAACTATTATGCAAACTATACCGTCACGGTTCCGCAGAGTTTCACCGCTGGGACTGCGTCTTTGAACGTTATCAACTTTTTCATGGTTGGGGTAAGTGTTTTGCGCCGTGGACGTGCGTGGACGTGAGTTTAATACAATTTGGGTCTAGGCGTCGTACGTGCCCGTCGTGCACTATTTGAACGAGAACGTCACTGTGATTTCTTGAGGATATGGCTAGCTGATCATATTACGGACCTTGGCAAAGGGTGACTCGGATTTTGTACTGAATCAACATTCGTCTACGATATAATTGTAATGTACTACCGTCCGTTATAGTCTAGAATACTTGGACAACTGCCTGAAAATTTCCCACGCTTTTCTCCGTGCACTAGGTCATTCAAAGGGCTTCGAGCACAACAGCGGTAGTATTCAACACCCACGATAATGTTTCGGAGGCACGCAGTCAGTACAACCTTCATTTCGTCTCCTACCTCGCTGTGCTCACTTGGATCTAGCTTCGTGCTTCACGGACGGCATATTTGGCCTCGGCTGGTGCTGTCGGGACCCTCGTTGCTGAGGCCAGTCACAGCGAAGACCAGAGCATGCCAACAGACGTGGTACCAGACTCACCAGCTGAGAGCGCCAACTCGGAAGCCAACCATATTCCGGTCGTGGTCGAACCCGAACGACCCAAGACGGTCTTTGCAGACCTTCCGGACAAGGTGCCGACCGTTGACCATACTTTTTCCTTGCTGGCGTGTAGAGACTCTAACTTTATTTTATCTTTCTGACAGCGTTCGATATACCCAAGCCCTACGCCGACGTTGATCCTTCTCGACACGCCTTCACCGCTCGAGCTGCGTATTGGCCGAGTTAGACGCGACGTGTGTGGGTACTACTCGAGTGCACGAACACAGGTGCAGGGCGTGATAGACCGATGGATTTACGTTGAAGAAGCGGTCGAATGTACGTCCTTTTTTTGTCGGCTTTATTCCTCTGCCTCTGCCCTTGGAGCCCCTGACCTGACCTGACCTGACCACACCGTCTCATCTAGCGCGTTTGAAATCTTTCCGGGATCCCGCGGAGCCTCTCAATCCCGGCCTGCTTTACACGGGTGTATCCGCGTTGACAGCGTCTGTCGTCGTTCGTTCTCGCTCGCTCCCTGTACGGTTCCTTCTTCCACCACTTTCCTTCATCGGCGCGTTTGCGTATTTCCTTCCGCACACAGCAGGTCGCGTGGGTGGTTGGGTTGAGGAACTTGAGGGCAGATACGCACCGCGCGCTGGCGAGATCAGGCGAACGGGGGTTGCACACACGAGCATGGCGTTGGGTATGCTCGGAGAGAAGTATAGGGAGGGAAAGGAAGGATTAGGCGGGGGTGCGAGGAGGGTGGTGGAGGGGATAGAGAGCAGCACGGGCTTGAGGTTGAGTGAGACGTTGGGATGGACGAGCGCTGGGGATGATAAAAAGTCAGGGTCGGACGACAACAAGAACCCATAGATATTAGGACTAGATGCATTTTCATATATATTTTTTCACCGCACACGTCCGCGAATGATTCAGGTCTCTAGCATTCGTTCTGAAGAAACCCCCGTACATATTAGTATAAGTAGTGCGTGATGATAGTTCGAGGGTCGGTCGAGAACCACCCTGGAGAAAGCACGACAATGACCTGCGGGTGGGAGTAAGACCTATCACTCCGTTATAAACTGAAGCTTGACCGACCGACCTTGCGCCGACTCCCTCACTTCTTCTTCGCACCTCCTCCCTTCGTCGGTTTATCCTTGGCCATCGCCGGCTCCTTTTCGCCCTCCACACCCGCCTGCAATTCAAGCCACTGACCCGCCGCAATATCCTCGCCAAAGCGTTTCTTAAACCGCGTCATGCGACCCGTCCCCTCCTCCTCTTCGTCTTGGCTATTCTCCGAAGACGCCCCGCTCACCCGTTCTGTCGCATTCCAGAGCGGATGGTTGGTCGTATCGCGCGTCAAAATTATCTTGGACCGTGGGGACGTCGTCCAGTGCGTGAACATGGATCCGTCGGCGCGGGTGACGTGTTGAAGGAAATGGGGTACGACGGGGGCTGGGAGCGAGCGTGAATGTTTCTTTTGGATGTGGGACCGACCATAGGGAGACGTCGAGTGCCATCGGGTGCATGTGTGTATGGGTTCTGGCGCAGCGCAGAGGAAGCGCTTGGATAAGCAGAGTGCCATGGTTTCAATGTCGTGCACACTTGAAATTGGCCGAAAGAAATTTCTAGATGTGGGTGACTCGGGAGAGGTTTGTTTGATTCCAAGGCTTTTGCCAAACAAACGCCTCACTACATTATGGAAAGCCGGACCGTCCATCGCGCTCCTGCGAAGACTCCAATCACCGCCAAAAAATAATTCACTCGGGCCGATATGCAAATTTTTTTTTGGGACCCTCGTCACGACGCCGGTGTTCAACAAAAGTATATCTAGTGGATCTTAATATCCAGTATACCATCGATGTCATCAAAGGAAGTGCTCTTATTGGGCTATTCCCTGACCTGCTGAAACCGTAAGTCGCTTGCAATTGCTTGTCCGGGGCCTAGCTTTGAACGTAGTGACAGTGTAGCTGCCCCATTCTTTACGAACGTTAGTCAAAGCAACCAGCGCGAAAAGAAGCTTCTTGGTCCAATAATCGAGGAGCGACAAAGATTCCTAAAGGTGTACGGGAATGAGTGGGCCGACCGGCCTGTTGGTCAACCTCGTTCGCAGACGACATCGGGACTCACTATCGGTTTTCTGATAGAAAGACTCTGTCCTGGTTGATGGACGAGGCAGGGTCCAGAGTTGACAGTAAAGTCTTTGACAACTCGTATCTTGGTCGTGAATTTTGTGTCTGTTCATGTGGGTCCCAATGTCTCTTCGCATACTTATGACGTCCATATCCTTTGATTTTGCAGTTATACGACTTCCGGCGTACACTCCGAATCTCTTGTTTCGGCTCTAACCCGCATGACTGATGTTACATGACAGAGCTTTACTCGTGTGCTCTTCTGCCTCGCAGCGAAGATGATCCTCGATATATCAAGCCTCTTCGGGAAGAGGTTGAAGCGGTCATTGAGAACGAAGGGTGGTCGAAGGTTGTGCTGGGGAGATACAGAAAGTAGATAGCTTCATGAAGGAGTGCCAACATCTCGAAGGCGTTTCCAGCTGTGCGTGTCTCTTCTTCGCGTTCACCAAGTCTGATTATTCAGCCAATTAGTGGGCCTGAGGTGCAACTTATCTGCAAGTCGGCCATGGGTTAGCCGAGCCCTAGGACTGCAGTTTTGGGCACCCAGTTTGGAATAGGTCAGGTTTCGTGCTGTAAGACACTTTTTCGGACCGGTTAGATGCTCACCAGCCAATGAGATGGCTCAAAGAGAGCTCGCTACTTGCAAAGGATTTGTCCAACGGTCGTGAAGCGATAACGTTACTCGTCTGCTTTGCAGATGAAGGCGCTGAAAGACTTTACGTCATCGGATGGTACGCTTATACCAAAAGGTCGCAGCCACTCGATCTATCCACCATGATGAAGCGTCCTACGAAAACGCCAACGGATTCGAGCCCTTCCGATTTGCAGAGTTGTGCGAAGAGGATGGGGAAGGTGTGAAGCACCAATTTGTCACGACAACAACCACGTATTTACCCTTTGGGCACGGTCGACATGCGTGGTACGCTCTGTATTTCTTGCAATTTCCAACGACCATGCAAAATTATTGACTGCATGTTAGCCCGGGACGGTTCTTTGTTGCAAGCGAGAGGAAATCAATGTTGGCCCACGAACGCGGAGAGAAGGGGCAAACAGAACTCGCCTGGAAGGTCTCGAGGCGAGCCGGGCGAGCTGCGCGACGAAGCGCATGTACCAGGCGATCCTCACAGTGCCCCAGAACACTCCAGAGGCCACACGAGGCGGCGCATCGATGAGATGAGGTTGTCAAGTCGAGATAGAGGGCCAGGAGGCTATCTGGGCGAGTTGGACGAAATGGGAGGCATCGAGGGCGAAACGGAGTGCCAAAACGATGGCGACGGAGTCGGAAATGATGGGAGACGAGGCAATATGGATGGCGCAACGAGCAGCGCGCGCAGCGACTCGATGAGAGTCGATACAAGGCTGCTAGCTGATGAGAGGGCGAGTCAGCGAAAACGGGATAAGTGCATCACAAGCAACATATCTAGGCCATCCAGACCGCCCAGCAAGCATCCTAGACGCCCCATCAAGCCCGTGAACCCCGTCGTCGAGGACGAGTCCAATCGCGACCTACAAGTGACGGTCGAAACCACACGAGGCGATGTACATACCGAGTCATACGGTCACGTCATGGCCACATTGCGGTGATGTAAATGAAGTATAGAGCCTGGGGAAGCATCCCAGCACTGCGGCGGGAGAGCGCGACGCAGCGGAGACCGAGAAAATGAGATCGCGACTCATCGCGAGTACTAGGTATGCAGTACAGACTGCGCGCCGCGACTTACCATATTAGGAAACCGATCAAGCGCACTGAAGACGACAGGGCTGCACATGCGACCATGGATGTGGGGTGCTGCGTCGTATCGCTCTAAGGTTGTCTGCAAAATGCAGATGTACTACAATCCCGGTTTTCGACTGTAATGATGGCGATGTCTGGAAGGATGTCGTGCCACTGCGATTTGATTCGTCAAGTCATAACCCTCAGGCGCAACAAGCTTCGAGGACCTCT
Source organism: Boletus pseudo-olivaceus (assembly GCA_038092955.1). Lineage (NCBI taxonomy): Eukaryota > Fungi > Basidiomycota > Agaricomycetes > Boletales > Boletaceae > Boletus > Boletus pseudo-olivaceus. The sequence continues at coordinate 37,165 of JBBPRI010000008.1, forward strand.
AATTTCACTATCGCTTCATTGAATTGCCTCGTGTTCGCCCTGGAATGAACGCTCGAAGATCTTACGCTACGGAGTCCACACTCTGCTGCTTCCCGCACAACATGCGCCCTACGCCAGGGTGACCTGCCTGCACCTCTTCGTCTCTATATCGATCTGTCCGTCTTGGGTCTTGACCTGCGCTCTCTCTCCCTTTTCGGTCATGCTGATAGTCGGTCCCAACTCGACGTGCGACATCTGTATGGAGAGCTATAAGGATGGGGTATGTATGCCCCATGCCATCACTTGTGGTCACATCTTCTGTCGGGCGTAAGTGTCCAGACACATCACATCCTCTACGATCACCTCAAGAAAAAGATACCATGTAGATGTCTCTACTCGATACGGCCTCAATGTCCTCTCTGTCGCAACGATTTCTCCCCCTGGGATATCCAAAAACTGCACGTGGACACGGACGACGCTCCAAGTTCGACGACGGTCGTGCCGCAGGTCGATAGACAAATTCAGCGCCTTTTGGACGATATCGCGAAGACCGCGAACGGGGGCGCTACCGTCGAGGAAATACAGAAGGTGATTGAACGGTGTAACGACTATCACGATGCGCCCTCAGATAGCCCGGTGCGTGATCGGTGAGCCGAGGTCTGCCCGCAAAAACGACTGACTGTTTTTTTTTTTTCAGCACACCCCTCTCGGGGTTAGTTACCTCCTCCTGTCCACCTTGCTGGAAGCGCAGAAAAAGTTGCTCTTGCAAGCGGATCAGCTATCTGAACTCGCTGCTGCGAGAGATCATATCCGCGATCGTCTCACCTGGGAACTCGAAGCCGCGCAACTCAGGAACAAAGAACTAGACGAAACGCGGCACAACGAGAAAGAGACTGCGCTGAGAAACGCAGAAAGCGCCCGGATACAATACGATCAGATGGACGCCTGCTGGAGATGGTCCGTACCAGGGCAGACTGCTTTTGTTGATCACGTACTGATTCGAGACTGGCGTACTTGCTTGTAGGAAAGTAGGTCGCTGTTGAACGTGTGCGTACGTGCGTGTTCGCGCATTTGACGTGCCGGGTTTAGGTGGAATCGATGAAACAGGAATACCTGTCTTTGCTTGAAGGACTGGATCGATTACGTCTAACAACCTGGAAGGCCGTGCATGGCGAGGCAACCTCCGTTTTCAACCCCAGCGATACTGCGATTCCGTACGTCGATGTCAGGCTTTGAGCTCTGAAATAATCATACACATCATATTTCCTCCAAGGCGCCGTCCAGTCGCAAGTAGTTCTTCAGATGTGGTGGGAGCACAGCGCGACGAGGTTGGGCCGTCTGCATTCCGATCGTACGCCATGCTACCTCGCCTTCTTTCGAGCTGAACCCTTGGTTCGAAGCTCAATTGCCGCAACAGAAAATCATACTTGCTCCTCGTTTTCATGGCCATCGCGGTGTCAGTCGGTTGTATTTTATATCTACGTGCCTTTACTGTAGGTTTACGATTGTGCATGGAATGACAGATGTTGGAATGAGGGATTATCTCGTTCCCTGTTCTCTTCTTTATTACAAAACTGGGGGTGCCTCGATGGAAGACACCTAGAATGATTTACGCACTCCGACCTTGATTTGGCTCCAATTGCACGGCCTGTAGCAGTCACACAACATTACCTGTTCTTTGAAACGCAGTCATTGAAATGATTCGACTCAGTAAAAACAATCCGAAACCAAACAGAAGGGGCGTCTCTTCAATGAAAAGGATGAGAAGGCGATCAAAAATATTGAATGTTATAGATAACAACTAAATTTTTATATGAAAAATGGTGCAGATGGACGAGCGGCGCGTGCAACACCGTACCTGGTTGCGAGACGATATGTTTTGAAACAAGTGGTAAAACATATTTCAAACAAACGAGGAACTGAATGAAAACAAATGTCCGAGTATACTTCAAGCTTCAAGCTTCAACCATCAACGTCGCGGGTATATATAGCACTCCAATGACTCACATTTCAAAGTCGCCGCTCACGCAAAAAACCCTTCGAAACTGAACTGCCGCGGCTTCTTACCCTCGCGTACCCATCCGGTGTAATCCGCCGTCAACAAAGCAGCCCTCAAGAACAGAGATCCATCCAGCAACGCCGCATCCTCCAACTCCGTGGCCACGAAGTAGCCTGCGGGGCGCGTACCATACAGGGTGTCAAAGTGAGCAAGGGCACGTTGAATTTTGACGAGATGATCCATAGGATGAGTGATGGCCGATTGTAAGATTGGCAAGAATGGATTCGGGGTTGGGGTCGTTTCTGTTGTGAGGGGGGTCCCTGCTGCAGGGGTTGTAGCGACTGAGGGTTCTATCGACGTGGTCGTCATGAAAAACTTGATGTTCAAGGCGGGTCGACCGCGCATGATCCAGAATGAAAGCACTGTGGATAGATAGCCACGCAAGAGAAGGACTTGGGATCGCGGAGAGAGATAGACGAGCAGTGAAGGGAGAAAGAGGCTCGAGGTCACCATGTGCATCCTATCCAGCACACAAATCAGTCAAATTTGTTCAACATCAATGTATAAAAAGAGAAATCACGCACAGGAAGAAATCAGATCGGTGGCCATTCGGTGTCGATCCTCCGACTCCATAAATCAAGGAACATAACCAAACGAGCTCTTCTACCCTACGCTCGACTTCACTTGGCTGGTTTAGATCGATGGTCCATTGCTCGGCATATTCACTGATCGTGGGAAAATACTCGGTGAGTATTTCTTTGAACTGTTTGACGTAGTCCGCAGACGCCTTGCGATTCAATCTGTCGTCTTTCAGCATGCGTGCCACGAGGTCGAATGCGTGTACACCGCCAGTCTTGGATACGGTAGGGGTACTGGTGGCAGCCGGGACACTCAACGCGAGAGATGAAAGGCGGTTTGTAACGTGGTCCACGCTATTCGTCGAAATGGGAGCAAAAAGGGAAGGGGAATGTGATCCCCTGACATCCACATCGTGAACTGCCGCCATCGCGAGACCTTGAAATTTGACTTAGGGTACTCATCCCTGTGCAGTATTCGGCGTCACGTACCTTCGACAACCATCCCTTTCAAACCAAACTCGGCCCCATATCCGACATGGATCAAGGGGTGCAGGAAGCCGCCAAAGAAACGGGCCAACATTTCGGGTTGGGTATTCGTATCTCTTCCTTGCTGGAAGTTGTATCTCTCAGAGAAGACGAACTCTTCGAGAGCGCTCGCAGCACCCTGTTCAGAGATTTTCTTGGAAAAGAAGGCAAGATAGCCTTGATAGAAGCTTATGCGTGTGTTTAACGAAGTGATCTGTTGCAGGGGGTACGGTAACCTACTTTTCATCCCCCAAATGGTCAACGAAATTCTCTTCAGTGATGGGCTCGGGAGACTCGAACGCAGGGCGCTGAATGTCACCATCACGTTTGTAGTAGTCTCTGATGATCGCCGCGGATCCACCCAAGGCATAGATCGCAAGTGCGCGGTGCGTGATGTGACTGATCATGGATCGACATTATCTCTCATGTTCGACGGAGAATAATGAGACACGTACTTGTGAAAATGCACATGGTTAAAGTAAATATGGTAACGTTGGTGATTATCTTTGAGGATGTCCCGTAGAGCAGCAAGGGACTCCAGGTTCGTCCCCGGGAGCCTCTGTGGGGAAAGGGGCGAAGGAGGAAGGAACGGTGCGGGGAAGAGTTCGTCGAGCTTCTGTTGCGCTGTACGGTTGGACGACATGATCAAGGTTGCTAGTGATGTCCTATCGGCCCGGGAAATAGTAATGCCTCTCGGTATTTATAATTTGTGAGATCTGAAATGCTACTTCACCCATCCCTGCCTTTGCAGTGACACCGCTGTTAAGGCTTACAGTGACCTCTTCAGTGCATTATTAGGGATGGAGACAGCTCAATTAATTGACAGATGTTACTGAGGGATTCAATCTTTCGCTCACTGCCCTTTTCTTCGTCCAGAAACCAGTGGGAGTCCAGTGCTCGGAAGGTACATCCGTGAGTCCATGGGCGAGCGCACCTTCCGGCAGACCAGCTGCAAAGAGTCCAGCTTCGGGATGTTTTGAAACAAGTTTTGAAACAAGTGGTGATAACTTTGACGAGAGCTTCGGTCAGTCGTCGTGCCGCCGATTGGCCGAAGAGGGTTTTCGGGCTCCGACTCGTCGAGGGATGATAAGATGCGCATCTTGATCCGCTTCCTCGACGTCGGCTCGCTTCACTCTCCCATATCATTTTCGCCCCACCCACCATCGCCCTGTTCTTTCATTGTCAGCCTTCCCTTTGTTCTTTATAGTATCCTTAGTCTAGTTCTCTGCCTAACAATACAGTCCTCCCTTTGGCAGGCCTTTCGTGCTTTGGGCCGGAGTTTTGCCGCTCTGGCTCACTGCACACACGTCGTCCAGGTCAGGTTCCAAACCTTCACCGGTTTGGGCCCTGCCTCGGCTACGCCCTGCCCACCTATGAAAGGCCCACCTATGAAAGGCCCGTCTCACGAAGGACTTGCGTCTCCTCAGTCCCCCCTTTCACCTTCCCTCATCACCCCTCCATCAGACGTCTCTAGCCCGAAAATGACGACGGACGGAATAAATGGCAGCGAACCAAAATGAGCGGGGACTGAATAAAAACAGATATTGTACACTTCAATCATCAGCGCTGGGCTCGCATTTCAAGTCACCGCTCAAGTATGAAGATATTCGAGACTGAATTGTCGCGGCTCCTTTCCCTCGCGCGCCCATCCAATATAATCTGCTGTCAACAAAGCAGCCCTCAAGAACAGAGATCCATCCAGCAACTCCGCATCCTCCAACTCCGTGCCCTTGAAATAGCCTGTGGGACGCGTACCATACAGGGTATCAAAGTGAGCAAAGGCACGTTGAATTTTGACGAGATGATCCATGGGATGAGTGATGGCCGACTGTAAGAGTGGTAGGAATGGATTCGGGGTTGGGGTCGTTTCTGTTGTGAGGGGGGTCCCTGGTACGGGGGTTGTAACGATCGAGGGTTCTATCGGCGTGGTCGTCATGAAAGACTTGATGTTCAATGCGGGTCGACCTCGCATGACCCACCATGTGAGAACTGTGAAGAGATAGCCACGCAAGAGAAGGACTTGGGATCGTGGAGAGAGGTACGCAATCAAAGAAGGGAGAAAGAGGCTCGAGGTCACCATATGCATCCTATCCAGCACACAAATCAGTCGAATTTGTTCACCATCAATGTGTAAAAAGAGAAATCACGCACAGGAAGAAGTCGGATTGGTGGCCGTTTGGTGTCAACCCTCCGACTCCATAGGCCAAGGAACTTAACCATATGAGTTCCTCCATCTTACGCTCGACTTCACCTGGCTGGTTCAAGTCGACGTCCCACTGCTCGGCATATTCCTTGACCGTGGGGGAATACTCGGCGAGTAGTTCTATGAAGTGATCGACGAAGTCTGGATGTGCCCTGGCCTTCAACCTGTCGTCTTTCAGCATGCGTGCCGCGATGTCGAATGCATGTACACCGCCAGTCTTGGATACAATAGGAATACTGCTAGCAGCCGGGGCATTCAACACGAAAGACGAGAGGCGGTTTGTAATTTGGTCCACAGCATTCGAGGAACTGGGAGAAAAAAAGGAAGGGGGAAGGGCCCCGATATGTACATCGTGAACTGCCGCCATTGCGAGACCTTGGGAGTTGAATCGTTGACTTGGGGTACTCATCCCTGTGTAGTGTTTCACATCACGTACCTTCGGCAACCATCCCTTTCAAACCAAACTCGACTCCATATCCGACATGGATCAAGGGGTGCACGAGTCCGCCAAAGAGACGGGCCAACATTTCGGGTTGGGTATTCCCATCTCTTCCTTTCGGAAAGTTGTATCTCTCAGAGAAGACAAATTCTTCGAGAGTGCTTGCAGCACCCTGTCCAGAGATTTTCTTGGAAAAGAAGGAGAAATAGCCTTGGTAGAAACTTGTGTATGTGTTCAATAAGGGATCCGATGCAGGGAGCACGGTAACTTACTTTTCATCCCCCAAATGGTCAACGAAATTCTCTTCAGTGATGGGCTCGGGAGACTCGAACGCAGGGCGCTGAATGTCACTATCGCGCTTATAGTAGTCTCTGATGATTGCGGCGGATCCACCCAAGGCATAGATCGCAAGTGCGCGATGCGTGACGTGGCTGATCATGGGTCCCGGTCAATGTCACTTCTCGTATTCGAAGGAAACACATATACTTGTGGAAACGCGTATAATTGAAGAAAATATGATAACGTTGGTGATTGTCTTTGAGGACGTGTCGGAGAGCACCGAGGGACTCCAAATTCGCCCCCGGCAGTTTCTGTGGGGAAAGGGGCGAAGGGGGAAGGGATGGCGTGGGGAAGAGTTCGTCAAGTTTCTGTTGCGTTGTAGCGTTAGACATGGTGAAATTGCTCTGTGGTGCTCGGAACGTCCCAGAAATGGCGCCTCCATATTTATAGTTTGTGAGACGCTACTGCACCCATCCCCTCAGGTTGCTGCCTTTCCAGTGACATCAGCTGCCAAGCCGTGTCCGCGAAAACCGCATTGCTCACATGACTTCCACTGTCGGGAACAGGACCACTGCGAAACTGCTCAGGCAGACCATGTCTTGAATCTGTAATCAAGGAACGTGACACGTTCAAGTTAGTTCCATATGGAGCTCAGTGGCGTTACTGCTGACCAGGACCACGGCGTTGAGTGAGTGGAGGCACCCCGGAGACATGATGAGGTGTATAGACGGCCGTTGCCCTGTGAGTTTGTAAACAATGCCCCTGAGTCGGAGTTATCGCGTGAACTGACAAACCTGCACCAATAATTAGTACCCAGACTTAGTCACTTGAAGCGACACAGTGGGATACAAAAAGTTTTCATTGGATTCTTGTAGATCTTCTGATTGGATGGATCAGAAGAATTTTTGTTGAGCTAGCAGGCAGCAATTTCAGTAATTCCTGCCCCACCCGCCATCTCCGCAAATCCTCGGAAATGAATAGGTGATCTAACCATTCTTCTGAAGGGTATCAATGTAGTAGCCTTTGGCTGAATATCGTGGACCGTATCAGCGAGCGGAATTAGCCAGGAACCTGGTCAGGACCAGTGACCGTTGTGGTAGAATGTGCCATAGTATTGATGGCGCTCTGACACGTTCAAGTATGCCTCGTGCGCGTCGAGACTGAACGTCGGCATCGTAACGTGATGGGTCAGACTCAGAGTCGTGGAAAAACAGTTCCTGAGAACGACCATTTGCGTTTCACCGGATGTTGCGCAGTCATGGGAGGACCCGGAGAATGTCATTGGACAGTCAGCGCCGGGAAACATCGGTCTCCAATGTTATTTTTGCTGTGACTATACTCATCCCTCTCTTCCTTCCGTTAGTTGCCGGCCCACTTCTCCAACCTCCCTGGACCGGGTTCGCGCCGCCGCAAGTAATTTATTCGGGGGACCTTGCCCCGCTGCTCCTCGCACCATGGACGTCCCCGAGTAGTATGTATCATGTCCTCTCGCGTCTACTCCAATCCGCCCTACTTTTCTGTCTCCCGAACGACACTATCCTCCCTTTTTATCTCTTTTGGATTGCCATCGGGCTCTCGCGGACGCTGGTCGGTTTCCTGTTGTCCCGAAGTGTAGGCTGGGCCTACCCGCGCTTGTTCAACCACTGGGCACTCTACGAATCGAGTAGTGGATGCGGACCTCCTCTCGTGGCCTACTTGATTGCCTCCGGAGTGCGTCCGGATCTCAATGTGTTTCTCACGCATCTCAGAGGGTACAGATGGCAAGTGACCGAGTCGCTTGCCTTGTTGGTCGTATGCTTGCTTCTTCCTTGGCTGGATCACGCCCCATGGACGTATGGTACAGCCATTGGGCTCGCTATCCTGGCTGTTACCTGTCGCACACTCTTTGCCGCCTATCATCCACCTGAGACACCCTACACCCACCCCATCCCAGATTCGCACCAAAAGTCCCCCAGAAATCGTCTCCGCGCAGACATCCAGACAGCCCTCCTGCTTCTCGTTTCCGTTCCACTGCCCAGTACCATATCTGCATTTCTCGCAAGCCCACCCACTTCCCAGATGCCATCCCCATCAAAGGACGGCGCGCCGTTCCTCGAAATCCTCCTCCTCTCGCATCCTAGACCGAACGATACCCCTTCCTCTCCCGACCAACACCCAATTCTCTCCCAGACAATCACTTCCTACCTGCCCTACGTATCACCCTCCACAGCGCTCTCCGTCTTTACACACGCAAAACCATTTGCTCATCCCTCTTTCACGGACGCCCAACAACGTTTTAAAGATGCACCTGTCACGTTTTACGCGGATGAAGATGCACACCTCGACGCGTATGAAGGTCAGTATCTCCACCTCGCAGAGGCTTTTAGATGGGTCGTCGGAAAAGGTGCGATGAGCGCCGAATGGGTCATGCTCGTCGAGGACGATTTCCCCATCTGTGGCGAATGGGGATGGCAGGGGGTATCGCGCGTCATGCAGGAGCTTGAGCGGGGGCATCGCACCCCCTCTCCCGAAACCACGAAGATGTGGGGCGGGTTCGTAGGAACTGGCGGTAGGTGAGCGGTCTTTTCTCGTCAGGCTTATCATCGGGGAACCTTGGCGTTGGGGATCTCACAACTCGACAGCGGTTTGATCATCCACCGTACACTCCTCCCAATCCTCGCACATACGCTTCGCCTGCACGCCGTTACCAGCTCCCCATTTCCCGCGTTCATGGCACGTCGTCCCGCGGATATTATCGTTCAGGACTGTCTCCTTGGAGTCGATCCACTATGCCCCACTGCATCACCCTCCAAAGACACAGCCGAACGTATATGGTTCGCTCGTAGGCAGCCAACTATGGTGATTACGTCGCGTCTTGTCATGGACCACATTGGTGGACATGCAAGCACTGCAAAGGGAAGGGTGTATGACTCGAACAAGTGGAGATGCGGATGGAGGCATCCATTTCATGGTCGCCCAGAAGTGATTGTGGTGCCTGTTTGATGAATACTCGAAACATCACCTAGTACTCTCATTGCCTTATATCTACATGTACATAGCTTAGAGCAGTATCCTATTGGAATTCTATTGTGGCTTGATTCACAATGATGAATCTGAATCTACTGTACATAGTTTAAGCATTGAGTTGAAATATTTTGACAATAGGCCAAGACTCACATTGCTTTAAATCTTTCCAGTAGTCAGTTCCATAGTCCAGGAACAGCTCCTCCCCTGCCTTGATTTTTCTGTCTGGAAAACATTCTGACATCCATACAAGACATACATATGTAATCTATGAGCACTCACTTGTGAAAAATCCAATTTGGTACTCTCCAATGACCAGCATAGCTTTACACATGCATGTCAGTTGTTTTACAATGGCCCTATTGGAAATATTGAAAAACATACTCTTTGCTTCCACATTGTTTCTGCCATCTGCCTTGTGGTTCAAAAACCTTGTTGCATTACCAAGGTGGACTGCATCAAATACTGGTAGATGAATATCTTCTATATCTGGTGTGACTTCAAACAGATAGTTGAGTGAGGTATACTTGGCAAGTTCACTGTGAAAAAGAGAACATGAAAGATCATATCCATATCAGAAATTATGGGATGGGAACACACTTCAATGGATCAGCAATTTGGTCATTCAGTATGTGGCCAACATAAGCTATCAAACATCATCATCAAATGCAAAATATAGCACAAACAGTGCTTACTTCCAAGGAATGTATTTTTGTTCATATTTTGACATGCAAATGCACCCAAGCCATAGGTTCCATGTTTGATTTCAACTGGCTGTCCAAACAATGAGTATATTTGATTCAAAGTTGGACCATTCACCTACCCTGCTAACTAAGCATTGCATTTTGGTATTGCCACATGGTCTGCCAGTATGGCCTAGATAACAAATGTGCTTTCTTACAGATTGTCTTCATGATTATCTCTGCTTACCTCTATAATTCATCCTCAATTAGCATCCAGTGTATAATATATTTTCTCACTTACCCAGCATCACAACTGACACATATACCTGGAACACATTCTCTTCCTTGTTTTGAACAAGGACAGGTTTCAGGTAAACACCTTCCATTGGTACAACTGCAGCTTGGCCATTGTCTCTTACCTAAGTGGATAAATATGCTCAAGCCTTATAGTACCTGTTACAATGTTTGCAAGATACTCACATTTCACTCCACATCTACACATCAGTGAACAATGCTGTTTGTTAACATGACAAGGGCAAATATTGCTGGTACATGGACCAGGATGAGCACAAGCATCCAACCTGAAAATGGATCAACAGGAATTCATATGGAAGAATCAAATGATATTTCTCACAGTGCACAGCTAAAGATGGATGCTGTATCAACTGTATTTCTATTCAGACCTCATTCAAAGTTATTTGAAATAATGTAGGCTCACCAAACATCAGTCTTTCTTTGGTTCTTTTTCTTTGTTGCAGATGGCTGTGTTCTGCTTCTGTATCAACATCTGTTAATGAGTCAGAGGGAAGGATTGTATGATCTGGAAACAGTTGTAATCTTTGTACAAAAACCTAGAAATTCCATTAATATGACAGCCAACAAAAACTGCATTTTTTATGAGAGTGACTTTACTTGTTTGCATGGTTTAAGACATATAATTGCCAATTGACAGGGAAACAAATCTGGTGCCATGCCAAGGACAGTTTCTAGTGTGTCCATGGAGCCTGTGTGATGAGACTTGGTAGGAGAAGGAGGTAAAATTTCCTATTATCCTGGTTGAAAGAATCATTATCAGCTTTGATGTGGTAGTACTCACTATAAACCTCTCAAAATCCTGTATGTGCCTGAAACAATCTGGACCACATGGAACACCTTCAGACAATATCATGTCTTGTGCAGTCAACTGTGGCTTCTTAGAAGGAATATAGCAGCTGGCATGTGCCTTGCCTATCATATTTCCAAATGTAAATCATCATTAAAAAATGATGGCAAAACATACCATGGGTTTCACAAGCTGAGTGTAGGCAGTTTATGCTTGGACAGAAAGCCTGCAGATTAGACATCAACCTTTGTCTTAGATCATCTGGATCATGTGTATAAACAGGTAGCTGCTCCTCTTGGGTGGCTTGAAACCTGAAGGCACCTGGCCAATGAAACACATCTCTGATGATACCCCATCATGAGTGATCCTGAAAGAAATTTTGGTGTGTGTATGAGAACTAACCTCTGGGACTGCTCCCAAAATAACCCAAAATTATTTGAGGGATGGAGTTTCTTGAACATGCGCATGCGATCGATATCACCAGGTATATTAATGTTGTGCATGGCCTGTAGCCTTCTGACGGTCTCTATCTGGATCATCTCCACTACCGCACCCGAGAGGTTCTCACTCGTCGCCACGGACGCAAAAAGAAGCCAACTCACCATCGGGATCAAACGGTGTTTCCCACTCCAAAGAATCAAAACTGGCTTGATATTTGTGAGCTGGAAATTGCTCGTCATCGGCGTATGGCAAAAAGGCTAGAGTGTGCTCGTGAGTGGCATCCATGAGGGCGCTTCTGGATGCCGGGGTGCATGATTCGTATCGTGGGTGAGGCGGGTACGCATCGATGGTGGTGACAGGTATCAGTACCTCCGTCGTCCTCCTGTGGGAACCATAGTGTCCGCCGGAAGTGAAATGGGTGACAGACATCACCACGGTGTCCGTCCCATCCCCCATCCTTCCCGGTACCCCATCCTGCGAGCCGTCGAGGAGTTGCGTCACCATCGCCTTGGCGACGTGAGCGACTTCTCGTTTGGACGCGAGAATCGACTGGGTGACAGTCCCGAGGACCTCTGTACAATAGCCGGGTTCCCAGTCGTAGAATTCATTCCAGACGTCTTTGTAGACGGTCCGTCCGAGTTCTTTGAGTTGGGATAAGGATCTGGAGGAGGGATCCTCGAAGGGGGGTATCGAGCCTGCTGAGGCGGGTGTCGTCGAGGTTGGGGAATCGGGTTCGGTGCGGTCGATGTATGCGAAGAGATCCATCGGGGGAGGGTTGGTTTCGAGGGGGTGTGATAGTAGGGGGAGCGGGGATGACGAGCTAGGAGAGAAACTCGAGTGCGTGGCTTCGAGCGGGGGAGCAAGCCCAACTCGTCGAGCGCCGAGGCCTGATGGTATTCACGTATCTAGTTGACCCGGAGAACTCAGCTTCTGCGGTGGGAACAGAGCAGGTAAGAGTGAAATCCCAGGTATTCGCGAACGCAGAGACTCTGCTCAGAATGTCCTGGAATGCTTGATTATCTGAATCACTGAATCAAGATTTATGATTCAAATGATGAGGATCCAAGAAACGGCGGATGTATCGTGGGGATAAGGATAGAATCTATCATGTGGGCATACTGCCACCATTACTTGGTCGCATTTTGCTTCCTATAAACTGACTCAATCCATACTAGTGCTGGTCGCAGGATCACCACACCGTGGTCCTTCCTTCACCCCGCGCTTCCTCCTTTCGCTTCATGTCTCTGACGACCATATGCCCACCACGCTTCCCGAACTGACTGTCCCTCATTTCCCTGACCCTCTTGATGCCCGCATGAATGTCCTCCTCCGTCGGCGCCCTCTCCTCGTCTACCCATTCGCGAATCCACACGCGCAAGGCACCATACTCCGTTCTCGGAGGTGCGTCCCCATGTTCGATCGTCCTTGCCTCCCCATCCGGAACGCGCGAGCCCGTGCTCCCAGTCACATTCCCATTCGTCAGTATCGTCCTCCGACTTTCCGATCTCGCTCCGCGTCCCCATCCCACCCACCCATCCTCAAACGCTGGCCCCCGCAATCCAACCTCCATCCAAAACACGAGCGCAACTGCAAGCGTCTCTGTCTTTGGCACCACACCCAGCGCCCGCATCCACACGAGCACCTCCGGGATCTCGTCCGCGCGCGACGAAAGCCCGAGGAGGCAAATGTACGCAGCGAACGTGCTCTCCGAGGGCATCACTGTCGGGAGTGGGGGACCCATCCGTTCGTCGCCGACAGCGGGTCGGGCCATCGTCGGTCGCTCCGTACCGAGAAGCGTCGGGTGAGGGGGGAGGAAGCGATTCGGACGGCCTGCAAAGACTCTGGCTAGTTCTTGGAAAACGCTCTCGCCGCCCTTGGCCCGTGCACTCGTCACCCCACCTCCGAAAGGTCCAGCGACACCCCGTAGTACTGGCCAATTCCCAAAGATCAGTCCCCTAAATACGGACCTTGCGACTTCCGTCGAGCGACGGTTTGCCCAAATGCCTACAACGGACGGAGGAGTTGGTGTTCGTAGGAGGGTGCGGAGGCGAGCAGCGAGCGTTTCGCGGGGCGGGGGGGAATCATCGGCTCCAGTCTCTACGCTGGTCTGCTCTGCGCTCTCGGGGTTAGGATCGAACGCAGATACATCGTTCCCGGTCTCACAGTCCCGGTTTTCTGAGAGCTCTGTCGTTTTGTATGGGGTCATCATCGGGGCGATAGGTCCACCTTCCTTTTTGAATAGCCTGTTATCAGCAATGTACCAACTCATAGCTCCCTTCAAGCTCTCTCCGTCCATCTTTGAAGCCTGCATCGCTGCCTTGAGCAATATGCGAAGCATCAAGTTAGTGGGGGGAACGAAATACAAAGACGTCAGATGCGTCCAGATGTAGAAGATCGCATCTGGACGGCGGATGCGAAGGAGAGCAGTAAAGAGAGCATGGATCGGGTGGACTTTGAGGTAGGGGGAAGTTGAAACTCGGGTAGGCTTGGATCCAGAAGGTGTGTTTGGTGTTAGAGAGGCTGAGGTCGCGAGTGCCGGGTCGAGGGGTGAGGCTGTAACCTCTTCAATGTCCCTCTTGACGGCCTCGTCGAGTAGATACAAGGCCTCCTCAGTACGTCCGCTCTGAACGAGCACATCGATACCCACACAGAGCGCCTTTCTATCTATCCTTATCTCACTTTCCTCGTTGCCCTTGCCCCGTGCGCTGACCACCTCTCCGACGAACTCGTCCCATAACTTCTGTGCGTCTTCCAAAGCGTTCCTCCACAACAAGCCTTGTATGACCACCGTATAAGTGACCCTAGTCGGCTTGTATGCAATGGTTCCTTCCTTTGTTGCCTTGAACAACTCAAGTAAAGAGCTGGCAGAGAGTGCGCGATCACGAGCGCCAGCATAAAGAGCTGTGGTCCAATCATAAATATCTATGTTCGACTTGTTGGCTGCATGAGGGAGGGAGGTAGACAGACAAGGAGAGGGAGGGGAAGACTGGCGAGATTTGGTGAGATCAAGCTTGAGCAGATGGTGGAAGTATCGGAAAGCGGACTGACGGTCATCTCGCATGGCACGAAGGTAGTGGGTATTGGCCTTGTGAGCTGTCCCTTGAACGTGTTCGTCGCCCACGTTGCTTTCATTCAGATTGTCCTCAGTGGCATAGGGCGGGGTGATGCCATTTTCTAGACACTGCTTCCTGATGGTGCGCAGGTAATACGCGCTGGATTGAACCCTGCCTAATGATGCATATGCTCTCAGCCATGCTTCCGACTTTTCCTGTTTCTCGGCTTGCCCGGGACGGGAGGAACCGCGCTGGCGAAAATAATCCAACAACTGCGGCGAGCGGAAATTGTCTCTAATCAGTACCCTTTCGGTGTTGGACCAGAGGGTCAAACCTCTGTTTTCCACCTCTTTCAAAACGTCGACAGCGACGCCGGCGGCCACTCGTGATCTATCAAAGAGTGAGATGGCCTGAAGGAGCGTGTTGAAGTGAAACGATTCGTATGTATGCGAGTGCGGAGGAAGGCCGATGAGATGTGATGTTAGTGGACGAAGTAGAGATACGAGTGAAAAATAGGCGAGGGAGTGGGCTGTGAGGATGAACAGGGGGAAAGCATGGAACTTGTTTATAGGAGGATGAGGAGGGGGGTGAGATGTGAGAGGGAGAGCAAGGTCATATAGGGCTGACTGAGCATCGCTGGGGGATTTGATTTTGTGCGAAGCAAGAGCGAGGGCAACCCACGACGGCGTGTGGTGCGAGGCGTACTCCGCATGGGTTCGCTGCATAATGTCGACAGCGCGTTCAAAGGTGGGAGAGTACACAACGGAGGACCACCGCGTCCACTCGTCGGATGATATCCCACAGCGCCGGAGGACATCTCGCAGAGCCGGGTCATGCGGGTCGGCATAACGGAGGAGGGGAACGAGCTCCCACGTGGGTTCCTTCGTGACCCTGTGGGCAAATTTAGAGAACCCGAGGGTGCGTTGTTCGAGGGGCGCGACAGTGAGCAGCGACGAGATGCGTCGACTGTGGACAATGACGAGCTGGATGCAAGGACATTGACGCGCCCGGCGAGAAAGACTCTGCATAAGCTATGGTGGTGTCAGTTGGCAGACAACAGCGGAAAGGAAGACATACAGTGCCCGTCACTATGGTGTGTAGCGCGTAAAGACAGCTGGACGACGGCGAGAAGGCGTGCTCGACGTCGAGGACGGTGAGGACGTGTCTTGGCGCCACAACGACAACACGGCCAAGCAAAGACGGCATTCATGCTCCGCTGTTTTCGCAGTCGGCGTTCTCTGCTCTCAACCACATCCTCCACGCCCACAAACATCAGGAGAGAGCTCGAAAAAAAACAGACTAGAAATGCCGCGTATTCTTTTCGTTAGCGGTTTCCATCCATCCACGCGCGCGCGTGACCTTGCCTACGAGTTCGAGCGGTATGGCCAGTCTTACCGCTTTTTTCTCCCAATTTTTCATGCAGTCGTTCTTACTCGACAGCTATGGGCCTCTTGTACGATGCGACGTACCAGCACCACGCAACCCGCACGCCAGTTCCAACCCGTAAGTGTTTCCCATAATTCGTTTCAACCCCTTGCCCTATCCAGTCGACGCGTGCGTTCCACGGACGAGGCCTCGCGGTGCCTTCGCCGTCACAACACGATACGAACGCGAGCGAGACCTGACTTTGAGAATGTGACTTCGTCGATACCGATCCTTATCTCGCGGGTTCGTCGTCGTGCGCTGCCTCACCGTTCGCGATACTTGCGAGTTGCGCGGAGAAAACGTGTCTTCGGCTCCGGATTCCGTTTCATCATTTCGTCCCGATTTATCGCTCTTTCGAGTCTTACAAACCGTCTTCGAACGATCGCTCAATCTCGCGTCTCGTAGCTATGCATTCGTCGAGTTTCGCAGCCAACGTGATGCCGAGGACGCTTACTACGATATGTAAGTCCCCTCCTTCATCCACCCTCACCCGCTCACCCGGCTACGTCCCAAAGGCATGGAAGATACTTTGAAGGTTCGCGGTTGAGCATCCAGGTCGGTCCTTTACCTTGACAATTTGTCTTCCTCTTTGCTCACGCCATTCCAGTGGGCCAAAAATCCACCCTCTTCGGTCTGGCGCTATGACAGGCGTTCTCCCCCTCCCTACCGTTCTGGCGGCGGACGCGACCGTTCTCGTAGCCCTCGTCGTCGCCCCGAACCTCGTGACGAACGCGATCACCGCAGCAACGGCGTCGACAGGGAAAAAGACTTGCCAGATAGAGATCGTGAAACCAGGGATGTGAGAGACAGAAGGAGACGCAGCAGATCTCCTGAGAGGAGGCGGAGCCCTTCGCCTATCGACAGGAGAAGGGGCGACGATAGAGACCGGGGTGCGAGGACCCCTCCCATGGAGGATGTCAAAAAGGATCTCGATGATCGGGAGAGGGACAGGGTTCCTGCTCAGACCCCCCCTTATGATCATTGATATTGAGCCTTGGACATGCAGCATCCCGGTGACGGATGATGTCGGTTGGTATTCAGAGTTGTTCGTTCAAAAGTTTCATTTTCTTGACTTGCGAGTTTTGTCATTGTTATGCACGAGTGTATGTCGTGTAGTACATACCTTCTCCTTGAATGCCATGAGACCGTTAATTGCATTGACACAGCTGCACTGCATGGTCAACTGCAAACAAATATTCATGGTACAGCAGTTACATTGTACTTTCTTAAACGACGTCCATCATGCAGCCTGCACGGCGGGTGCCAACCATTGACGACCTCAAGGTATGCGAACCTCGCGAGTACAGTGCATGCTGAACGTTGATCGACTCGATGACCAGGTCAAGCTCTGCTACATTTGTCGAGAGGAAGAGCAGTACGACGGTACATCGTCCGAGGTTACATTCACCACATCAGTTCGTTAACGCTATTCACAGCCCCAGGGACACCTCGCGCATGGACGCATCCATGCACCTGCACACTTATAGCCCACGAAGCCTGTCTCCTTCGCTGGATCCAATCCTCCCAATCCACCCGTTCGCGCGCTTCCAACGCTCTCAAATGCCCCCAATGTGGTACTGCCTACGAATTGACGAGCTCCAATCCGCGGTTACTCCGCTGGTTGGATATGGGCAACAAGGCGTTGTCCATGATCGGGAGAGTCGTCAGCGTGGGGAGTTTGACCGTCGTCGTCGTCAGTCTCGGCACCGGTGCGTGGTCCAGTCCGATCTCGTGTCGTCGCTCACATCGACGAAAAAAATTGCTCACTCAGGGTTATATATACTAAGCACTGCATACGGGGCGTATGCTGTTCGTGAATTCCTCGGAACAGAGTGAGCGCTACATTTTCCGTTTCAATTCTGGTGGCCACTCTGACGCCGCCCGCCCATGACCAGATTGTTTGACATCCTCCTGACAGACGACCCATCCAACTGGCCCTGGCACAGTTTCATCAACCTCCCTCTGATCCCTTTCGCCCTCATCTTCTCCCGACTCCCCCTCAAATCCAACGTCACACCGCTCATCCCACTATTGCTTGCATGGCCGACGAGTGCACCAGTGGGAGGAGATAGTCTGAACAGAACTGCGTCAAGTGCCGGCAGTTTTTTGCCTTCCGGACAGTCTGGGAATGATGTGTTCCCTCTCCTCCCGCATTGGCCACCACCACCTTTTATTCTCGGCCTGTTCATCTTTCCGATCGTTCGGGAGGGCTACAAACGGCTGTTCTCACAGTTTTCAAAATGGGTGCTCGATTCGACGTTTGGGATGGGTGGGGGAGAGCATGGTCAGGGCCAGAGAGGAGAGCGCGATATGCAGCGGGTTTTGATGGGCGCTATAGCCGATGATGAGCCGTTTTTGAGGATCCGAGTGAATGCGCATCTTGACGAGGAAGATGGACCTGCCCCTCCAGGCGCCCTCCCAGGCGGGCGCGCGAACCGTGGTCCAAGGCAAGGCAACAACGGGGACGGCGCCAATGACGGCGATCCGAACGATGACAATGGCGCCGGAGATGTGGCAGCTGCAGCCGAGAACACAATTCGCGTCTCAGGCACGTCGCTCGGCCGGCTGATCGGTGGAGCGTTGATCATTCCTCGTATATCGTCCATGATGGGCTCGTTACTCTTCTGGTTATCCAAGAACTCGGTGCTGTTGCGCAAGTTCCTCGCTGTGCGCCCGCCTTTACGGGTAGTGGGACGTGTAGGGCCACTCGGCCTGACTACTGGGACAGACACACCGCTCGGGGCGGGACTCGGTGGTATAGTTGGTCCGCGCGCGGTGTTTGGAGGGAAGACGCTGGCGGAGATGGGGTTGTTGAAGAAACTTGGGGTGGCGGGTGTGTTAGGATTGAGCATGGCTTGGCGGGGAACGTACGCCTGGGCCGAATGTGATCCCGTGTGGTGCGCTCTCTCTCCCCTCGTTCCTTTTCGTTCCGCGGGGAGGACTGACGTGTTTGTTATTTCTCTGTGATATAGGTGGCGAAACTCGTTGGGGCTTGGGTTGTTCACGATCGTAAGTTAATTCCTGTATCTCCACTTTTGTGTGTGTGTGAGCGTGAACGTGGGTGCTGACAGATGGGTGTCAGGCCAAGGACTGTTTACACCTTCTCCATCTCTATCTTACCAAACAGGAGCTAGAGAGCCGGAGGGTGAAGAACCGGTCGTTTGAAGGCGTGGACATTCAAGAGCTCGATCTCATCGATCCGCAGGCGCACGTGTGACGTGGTGTGATGCCGGTGGTAAGGTACGTTGGGACTCGGGGGGGGACAAGTTTTAGTACGCGCTTGCGTTCAAGTTACGGCGTCGATTTTTTTTTTTACATGTTCTGTTTAGCACTTGGATAACGAAACGAATACGACAGACGGTCTTCAAGTGCGTTGAAAAGGTATCGATTCTAGAGGAAAATTCTCATGGCATGACCTCGCACGACATCGAGTGTACATTCTGATAGACATGCCAGCCTGCCCCGTTCTGCCAGTTCATACCGCACATTGATGGAGGTGCGGGACCACACGACCAGCGAGTTTGGGATGGTCCCGCCTTTGGATGTTCGGTACTCGGAGGGCGACAACTTGGTAGTAGCACTGCAAGGTGGCCAGGGGTGGGTGGGGGTGGGAGCTTTGTATATTTATTGTTCATGCTGGCCGACTGTTCCCGGTCGGACCGTCACTTGGGACTCGTTGGTTGCCTTTGGTGCGATCTAGGGTGCCTAGTTCGCCCGTGCGCCTCCGATGCGAATACAGCAGCGAACGGTCACCGTGAGCAAACGGAATTCCTCTGGATGTAAATGGATACAACATGGATGCGTGATCAATGAACAAGGTGTAGGCGTAGGCGTCGTTGCTATACATGAATACGACAAAGACGAGGGAATACCGCCCACATCAGTCCAGCTCCAATACCGTACCCCGCTGTACGCTTCCCCAACCTGTCAGACAGGATCAGTGACCCATACGTGCATACACGAAGAAAAGAGGGAGAGAGGGGAGAACAACACACGAACTCACCCACGAGCCGCCAATGTTTCTCGATCCGTCGTGACAGCGCAACCTTCTCGCCAACCTCGGTACATGCGGGTGACGTCAGTTGGATCTTGGCAAGGTCACCTTTGACGCTCAAGACACGTCCACCCGTGGAGGTCGAGCCGATGTTGATCAGTAGCAGCTCGTTCTTGGTCAGCTTGGAAACCCTGGTCTGTTTTTTGTCTTCGGTCCGGACGCCGAGGAGTCGGCGGAGCAAGAAGAGGCTGATCTCAAGTTCTGGAAGGAGGTGCGGGGGAGGTTGGCTTTGGAGCGGGGAATAAGATAGGGAAATCGTACCTGTGTACACCTTTGGAAGCTTCCCGACAGCGCCCAATACTTGTCCCACCAGCCGATCTGCACGGCAGAGCGTCGGGTCGATCTTGGTTCCGACACCGATCAACCCACCGGGTACGGCGAACGAGAGGTGATTGTTCTCAGCATGCAACGAGATGATCCTGCTAAAGATCGGTTTACATCTATTCCTTCCCGCATTGTCCTTGGTCACGATCCCTGGTCTAATCTCGACTTCTTGGCCGAGGTGGAGGACACCAGTGAGGATAGAGCCACCGGCGACGCCTCCTTTCAGCTCGTCAACTTCGGCCCCAGGTTTGTTAACGTCGAAGGAACGGATGACGATGAGGCGCGGGTCAGAGGTGAAATCTCGGTGCGGAATGGGGATGCGTTTGACGATGTACTCGTTGACGGCGTCGATGTTATATTTCAACTGGGCGGATATAGGCACGATGGGTGATGACTCTGCCACGGTTCCTAATAAACGGATGAGTCAGTCACCCAAAGAACACGTAGGGACAGGTGATATGCCTTTGACGAATGCGGCGATACTTTTTTGATGCTCCAATGCCTGTGTCTCCTTGATCAAGTCGACCTTGTTCTGGAGGATGATGATGTGCTCTAGCTTCATGATTTCGACGGCGGCGAGGTGTTCTGAAGTTTGAGGCTGAGGACATGTTTCGTTGCCGGCGATAAGCAACAGTGCGGCGTCCATGACGGCAGCGCCGTTAAGCATAGTAGCCATGAGAATGTCGTGTCCAGGACAGTCGACGAAGGAGACGTGTCGGATGAGCTTCATGCGGTGGCCACAACCGGGTCGTTCGCAAGGCGGGTTGTCCTCTTTGTCGGAGCGATATGATCGGTAGCAACCTGGACGTGGGCATGCTTCGTTTTCACATTTATAGATCTAACAGGGACCAAGTGGTAAAGATCAGCTGCCCAGGGTACGAAGAACGAACGCGCGGTGGGGACAAAGTAGAAAAAAAAACGACGAACCTTGGCGTTGGCATAACCAAGTTTGATAGTGATGTTCCGTACGAGCTCATTTTTGAATCGGACAGTCATGACTCCCGAGATGGCTTTTACGACCGTCGATTTACCGTGTGCGACATGTCCGATCGTACCTACGAGCGCATCGGCAGAACGCTGGTCAACGTCGTCATCCAAAGCACGCGCCCAGTCCACCTACCCAAGTTGATCGTTGCCTGTGATTGCGTACACGTCGTTCAAACCACCATTCGCGGACGGGAACAGGGAGCGAAACGTACGTACCTGCTTTGAGATGACCTCGGGAGACAAGGGGGTAAGGGTGGATGGATCGACGTCAACCTTGGGGACGTCCTCGACTTCGTCGTCAGAATCTTCCGAGTCAGATTCATCGTGGCGTTTTTGGAGCGTTTCTTCGTCGGACATGGTGGTCTTGGTGCAAAGTTTCGCGATCGGTTAAAGTGACTTGATCAGAACAAGACCCCCCATTGGAGGGGTCATATATCACGTAATGCTGTATATATAGGTCCCGATAGGTCCCATTTCCAGGTTATATACTGTCATTCCACTTGCTAGATGTTGTCTCACATGCTCGTCACGAAATATAAGTGGCGGTGTCCATTCTTCTAACCACTACCTGTGAACACCTCCCGTGATGGAGATTGCACGCCAGATATTGTGGAGGTTCTTTTTTTATTTAATGAAATACCCCCACTGCTCGGGGAGGTCCACCGTACACTTGGGGGTAACGACTCGACTTCTCCCGCGGCCGGTCAAGCGTCTGTGGATCATGGTAGCATCTGAATCGGTGAGCCTCGTCGGTGTAGGACCGGTGTTGACACGGTCAAGTTCAGTAGTGTTGTCATGCCAAGCAGTCATGGCTGCTTCAATGCATTCCAAAGCCCCTAGTGACTCGACTGTCTAGGACATCCTCTTTTCATCGAGACCCGGAACGTCGGGTTCAAAAAAAAAACCTCTGCAAAGTGAGTCATCCCGGTCCAGATCCCACGAGTTGAATGTCGCTCGTTTACTTACGAATATTTATTTCACCCAACGGCAATGTAAATTCCCAGGTCAAACTGGCGGTGGCATCCCACCATCGCCGATGATAGAGAACACAGGGCAGGTAAGTAAAATTAATTATTTCATTTTATATTTTCCACAACATCTCTCAAATTCGTCCGAAATTCCGAGTCTCAAGGTGAGAATCTCGGTGCGCCCGTCACTACGTTAAAGTATACCCGCCCGACGCGCTCGTTGTCACAGTGGCTTCTCAGTCAACTGTACCAGGGACGTCTCCCCGATTCGCCCTGGACTCCGCCACAGGGAACCCCTACCTGTTCGAGAACGGGCTACGAAAGCTCGAAATGTCCCTCAGTGACCTGATCAGCATCTCGAGAACGAGGAAGCATCAATCGGCAGCTCGAACAAGGGATTTCGATATTTAGGAAAGTTCAGAAGCTGGAAGAATGAGCTGATGGCGATACGTAATCCCCGGAGTAGGTTTAATCTGACATCCGGAAGGGGCGGAGAGTATGGATTGCCCAGTGATGGAGGCCTCTTTGGTGAGTAGTCGTATCCTTGGAAACGAGGACGATTCGGAATAACTACAGTGGTCGCATCAATTCCATGTATCCAGGCCCACGTTCAGTAATACAGTCGAAAACTAATTCAAGAACACATCCATCGATCGTACATAGCCCATATGTCGAGACAGTCTAGGGAAACAAGCCACGGAAAGATACAGAAAATATGGGAAGTAAAACACCGCCTGATACGGAAAGAGTCACTCATCTACGCAACGGCTGTGACGGTCGCTTATTTCCTGTGCAAAAAATTCCGAAATGCCGGCGCGTGCGAGGGAGTAATCGTGGCGCAATGGGCTCATCGTCGTCACTCAGGGGAGGCTGGGTTTCGGGTTCCGGCCGTGGAGGGTGTTGCTTGTGTACGGGACGAGAACGACGCGCGACTAAATCAAGCAAACATTTCTTCCCCCGCTTGTCTTCTGTCACTTTAGGGGGGAAAGCATCGGGGGCTGAAGCGACCTTATTAGGATTACATACACATAATGAGCACAGGTGAGTCATACGTGGCATGGATGCTGCAATGTTGTTCAAGGGCCACGGTGGCACACGCAGTGGTACAGCTGTACTGGATGGTCGTTCAAGTTGTGGCTTCCTTTGTGGCCGTGATTGATTGTTGAGATTCTTCATGAGATCGGCTATGCCAAGCTGTGCGTAAGGATCGTGATTGCGCCAAATAACCAGTTGAGTGGTAAGTGGTAAGAGTAATCTATCCACTCGTCCTAGAGGAAATCCAAATAAAATCACATGTTTGTATATATTTCATAAATGATCCTACCTTGAAGTTCGGTAGGAAATTGCTCTTGATTTTGGCGAACGATCAAAACGAGCATTTTAAAATAAGCTGATTTGTATGGCTGGAATTTAGGTGGACACGAGGTGAAAAGGTGGAGTTTCACGCCCGCCCGGTTGAGCGTTGTTCGGGCGACCTACGATAACGAGTTAGACCACGAACACCTGAATAGCGGGAGAAATTAATATACCTCCATCATTGCAAGCAACTGCGAACGTGGGTGGTCAGAAAATGTGGGAACAGCATGTGATTGTATAAGGCCTACCTTTCTGCCGTGACGTTGAATGTCAGCGCCGGTCAACCGCTCATTGTAGCGAGAGAGGTCCTCCGATGCCTCTAAGAAATTCCGTAGTGAAGACAGACGGTAAGCAATATCGATTGCGAATTTCTGCGGAGACATGGGCGTAGGTAACTGCGCGTCCTTGGTCATGATGAGAAATAGATCCCCTTGGGAACAGAGAGCAAGTAATCGGGTACGATAGCGAAGACGTGGGCTTGATCAAGCCTTGGGAAGGAGCGGAGACGGGAAAGAAGTGGGGGGAGGGGTTATATGTACTAATGGTGGCACAGCGTAAGATTGGGGGCGCGAAGAGTTGCATAAAAGCTGCGGTACATTCCGAGAAAGGGCCACCCGTCTGTTGGAACGCCCGATGCAATCAATCTGTGCCCCTGCCAGTGACACGGTGACTATTATAAATATGGCTTGTCCGAATAACAACCAACCACCAAATTGTCCCACATTTGAGTCGGAACAATAAATGCATTAGCCTGGGATGATACCGTGAACTCGAACATGGCGCGAGTGGCAAATGAAATGATTCCGAGTTCTGGCTGGCGCGTCTTCGCCCTTTGTGGGCCGTGGGAAGGTTACGACCTTATCAAGTACGTAATCTCTAAATTACACACAAACAACGCGTCCTCACCGCGGCGTCGAACGCGTTCAACGCGAGGCCATGGAGTCCTCCACACACAGACAACACGCAGAACGACAGAAACAAAGCCAGTTACGAAACCAGATCAAGCGTTTGCAAGCCCAGCTCACCGACATCCCGGACGACGATCCACGTCTGCAGTCTCCAAAGCGAACAAAGCCAGACGCGACCCTCCTAGCGCCCGCGACACCCTCTCCGAGTGAGTCCGATGGTTCTCTGAGGATGGCCATCAACCAACTCATCATGATCGCAGGGAAGAAAAGGAGGATTGAACAGACTGCCGCTCAGGGACGTAAACCACATGCCGCAGGGAGTTCGTCCGTGTCGGAGCGTCCGCGGGCACACGAGGGCGCGCGCTCGGTTGGCAAACCTGCTACAGTCCCTCACCATGCGAAACCAGCACCTTCTAATGTACTTAATAAGCTCGCCGCCTTGCGTCGCGGACCCACCAGTCGCTCCGAGCCAACCCGCGCTGCACGATCATCAGACCTCGCTGAGAAACCCAATCCGAAGGTACCCGAACCTTGCACACAACCGCATGCGTTGCAAGAACGTGGCTTTGAGCCTCCTGTCGCGCCGACTTCATTGGCGAGCGTACCACAAAGAGATGAAAACCTCGCGATGGTGCAAGACCTCCAGGTGGGACCTGCGGATCACAAACCACCTCCTGATGACCCTTTGTTCGAGCGCCTGGAACCAAACTCTGCTATCCATCTCTTGTACGTCACCCTCCATCCTCTTCATTTCTGCTACACCCTGTCACGCGACGTTAAGTAACTAAAAATAAATAATAAATAATATTGACATAATAATAGGTCTCGATCCCTCTCACACGAAGACCTCCAAGAGTATCTCCGCGGGCGTTATTACCTCTCCCCTTCCCGTCTTTACTCCTGCATACGACTTCTCCCAAACAAATCTGGATATGATGTCCCTGTGGAGGGTGATTGGGTAACCATCGCGGTTGTTGCAGAAAGAGGTCCTGTCAAACACACTCGGGCACCAGTGGACATCACTCCCGGAGATGATGGTCGTGCTTCGGATGATGAAACAGGCAGATCAAAGTCTGGTTACAACCCAGGCGCCCATAAAAAGCCCGACAGGAACGGTCAGAAGGGTCAAGCGAAACCACGCGGCAAAAAGTATGTGAGCATGAAACTGATCGATTTTGGGGCCCGCTCTCAGTCCTCTGCCTCCGGAGAAAAATCAGCAATCAGGGGAGATGCGTTCTTAACCTTGTTACTGTTCGAATCCGATGGGTTCGATAAACTCACCGGCGAGAATGGGAGCGTAAAAAAAATATATCAGGGTGGGAGCAGAGGCGCATTCGAGGCGATGTCCAAGCTCAAGGAGGGAGATGTTGTCGCTCTCCTGAATCCCAAGGTTTTAAAACCTCTCCAGGTTCGTGTGCTCGTTAAACTGTACCATATTCTTCCTTATCCCTCCTTAGCGCAATGATCAAGTACCCCATCCTGTGGATAACATCCTCGCAGTCACCCCGGAATCCGCAACCTCCATCGCAATCATTGGGCGCGCTCGCGACCTCGGCATGTGTAAAGTGACCAAGAAGGACGGTAAACCTTGCGGAAGTTGGACCGACAAAAGGGTGAGCGACGTCTGCGAGTGGCATTTGACGAACGCAGTCCAGAGACAGCGGGCGGGAAGAGCAGAATTTTCAGCTGGGTTCGTTTGAACACCTCACCCCTATCTTTTTGAGCGGTGAAGTAACGACTATTATTTTTTCTTCCGTTGACCAGGACGTCGGGCATGACGATGTCGTCTGTCCGCAAGCATAAACCCGAATACGACCCCTCCCGCCAGTGGGGTCTCAAACCCGAGCCAGCGGCAGGTGGCTCGGTGTACATTGTATCGGGACACGTCGTCGGTGGAGCTGTCGGTGATATGTTTACGACCGAAAAGCTGGGCAGAGAGGCACAGGAAAAGGCAAAGCGGAGGCTCGGACAGGATGCGGATAAAGAGCTGAAGACGCTACTAGATAGGGACAAGGAAGGGATGAGGGCTGTCACGAAAGCTAGGGAGGTCGCGGCGATGATGTTGAAGGCGTCCGAGGGTGGAAAGGAGAAAGGGAAGGGTAAAGCGGTGGAAGGGGACGACGAGAGTGAGGAACCGACGGCGAACGCACCTGCGAAACCGGCGTACTCTGCGAGCATCATCAAGAATCTTGGGTTCGATCCTGCCGCGAAAGTGGGGCGGAAGCGGGTGGAGGATCTTACCATCCAGAAAAAGGTGCGCTCATCGCAATATGTGGGACGTTTTTCAAGACATTCATTTCATTGGATAGCTGGAGGCGTTGGCGGCTGTCCAGGGGTCGAGAAAGGACATCAACCTCGCTCGAAGACCAGGTTCGAAAATACGTTCTGGTGTCTCTGTTCCTGCCTTCATGGTTGAGGAAGGTTCCGGCGCCGATGCTGAGGACCGCGACTCTGACCTGGAGGTCGTATCGGGGGAAGACGAGATGGTCGATCTGGATGATAGTAGTGACGTTTGAATGGTATTGATGATTGCAAGACATGTCAGACGTTGGGACAATGCCTTTGGTTTACATGCAGGATTTTCTGACGGCCTCTCGTACTAGCCTCTTCCAACTGCAGGAAGATCGTCCCGTTGCTCCGGCTCATTGGTCCGACCCGCGGAATCGACGTTGCCCGAGTTTTGCACTGAACAACTCTGGATAAGAAATCATCGCACTACGGCGGCATGAAGAAGCTCTGACATGATACCCAAACGATCAGATGGTGGCATTGACTCATCAGCAACCTGTCGCCGCAACTGACAGTTGGCACAAAGGGAATACCCGCGATGATCGTATCCATCGATAACCCGTATCCCTCTGATCACGACTCGCAAGCGGCCAGCGTTGACGGGTATAAATAACGAGTAGCCTGACGCGCTCCAAACGATCTCCAAAGACCACTGGCATTGACCCACACTTGGTCCAGAACCCGGATCACCGTTGCTTCACTGGCAACAGGATGTCCCACTGTCTCATGATCAATCCTCGACATTATAGGCCACCTCTGGGGGTGCTGGTAGCGTGCTAGAGCCAACGCCGATGACTCCTGGACGATGCTTGTCGCGGGCTCCTCGATCATTCGTAGAGTCATTCGTGGAAGTGAAGGTGAAGAGCAAACGAGTGTGACGTCCGTTCAGAGGATTGCAAGTCAGGTATAGTATATTGCAGCGCTGGGCGAGCCGTCCTCCGAGACAGAGGTTTGCAGGGTCGCTGACCCTTGTCTCGGAGGACGGCTCGCGTTGGAAACGATATAAGTAACCCGCTCTAGCCTAACGCGCTATGCATTTGCTCACACCCGCACGCTCGACACGATCCAAGGTCCAGTCTTTCCAGAACTATTACTCTTGTAATGGTACACTCGTTCAACATTACCGATCACGTTACAGTAATATCTACACATTCATTCCCTTCCTCCACGATTATCGTAACCCCCCTGTTTCATTATCGGTAAATCTCCTGGTAGTGGTGCTCGTCGGCGAGATCATTCGTCATCCATCCTCTAGTAGACCAGCACTCAGTGATAAGGAATTCGAATGGATGATTTAAAAA
Source organism: Boletus pseudo-olivaceus (assembly GCA_038092955.1). Taxonomy (NCBI): domain Eukaryota; kingdom Fungi; phylum Basidiomycota; class Agaricomycetes; order Boletales; family Boletaceae; genus Boletus; species Boletus pseudo-olivaceus. The sequence continues at coordinate 65,061 of JBBPRI010000008.1, forward strand.
AAATGACACGCACATCTTCTCGACTCTCGAAATCCCTTCCAGCGAGCAATCGTCCGTCCAAAATTCGACCCATGTGTGTCTGCGCAAAGGACAACCCCTTCCTCCGAAGACCAAGCAATACCTTCACGAAAGGCAGCGGCGTGTTTCGGAATGTATGTCGGGTTTGTCCGAGGTCTCCAAAGGCGCCACGACGGTGCTCAGGTTTGATGAACCCATCATATTCGACTATCATTTCCTCCGATTCTTCGTCCTGCAGGTCCGTGGTGTGTACACAAAGGAATTGGCATAATCGGATGTACGCTGCATGATCACTCAGATAGAGCTGACCCGCAAACATGTTGAGCTGAGTCATGAGGGCCTGAGGTGGAGTCCAGTCGAACGAGACCGTGGGGATGCTGTACAAGCTGAGATCGTCGCTCGGTTTCATGGTCATGGTCGTCCTCGGCGTGTACAGATGGAGGTGGACATGTTCGCTCTTTCTGATGGACGGAAGCAATCGATTGACTTCGTATGGGCTTGGAATGACAAGAACGTGTTTGACGGCTGTCTTGCTGGAAATGATCCATTGGACTGGCCGCAAATATTCGTCCATTTTAGATGATGCGCTGGCGCTTTCGGAGGGGACGATCGTCCGACAAAAGTCTGCCGTAGCCATGATCCAACGGCTCCAGACGAGCGGCTCTTTTGTAGCCGCTGAAGTGTTGTCGAGAGTAGCAAAGATCGGGCGAAAATCGGTGGGGTGGTTAGACATGGTGCCGGTCGTCACGAGGTTGACGAGCTCCTTTGAGTGCGAATGCCGCGCCGGCGACACTTTGGGTGGTCGTTCCACTTCTCGCTCACGTTCGACTTCATGTACAACCTCTCGTTCTTGTTCTTCATCCATCCCTCCAGCGTGAAGTGAGGTGACACCAAGGCTGACGCAGCGTTCTCGGATCTCAGGTACCGTGAAAGCAGTGGTGTTCGTGGCATTTTGTGGTGCGTAGAGCTCTATGAGCGATTTGACCTCGGGCTGAAGCCACTCCGTCGATAGTTGCTCCGGCGTAAGCTCGTTAGCGCAGAACTTGGACCACGCATCATAACGGGCTTGATGGTTCATGCCTTGCTGTGCCCAATGAGGGGCCCGTTGTTGAATATCATTACAGGTTTCTTGTATCGCCCATCGTAATATATCGATGGTGTGGATTTCGTCCTCCGAGTCTTTGGCGGACAAAGCACGAATCTTCCGTTCAACTTCAAGAGGTGCAAAAAACATTACAGAGTGGCCAATGCCCAGTTTGCGCATGCGCATACAACCTTCAAACGATTCTTGAGATCCACAGATCGACACAGAGTTCCACGAACTTACCTTGAGCTAAACGATCTTTGGTGACCTTGGGGCCCAGTGTGACGGCGGCGCGGGATCCGGTCGGAAACTTGATATCGGTTCCGCGCGTATGAGCGTCATCGAGGTATATAACACATTGATCCAGCTGTTGCGCGAACGGTGACGACAGTAGAAGCTGCGTACTGCCGTCTCGCATAAGTACTGTCAACTCGTCATCCTCGTTGAAATAGATGGCTGCAGACGTATTCGTGCTGACCACCAGCCATGCTTCAGCTAGCTTACGGTTCTGAAGGTCGAGCATTTGTGCGCCGACATCCAACAAGACGCGGATCTCGGGCTTTTGCGCAACCAGGATCTCAAGAAATTCAATGGTAGTGCCCCGCTCGCCGTTCTCGTGGGTGGTGCACATGTAGTGGTCGTTCTCGGGCTGTAGAAGATACGATAGAACCTTGGCATTGGTTCCACGTTGATGATCGGGGTCATGCTGAGTGATGTGTAGCGGTAACAGATATCGTCCGTCGTTCGTTCCCGAGAACCCTGAAGCGCAATTAAGCCAGCGATCGAAAGGCTCCGATGATCTTCACTCACCGGTCAGCAGACGTTCTTTCTTCTCAGCCAAATCCCAACCCGAACATGCCAGTTTCGAAGGAAACTCTTTCGCTTCCTTCGGGAATACGACTTTTGCGAGGAAAAAGTCGACCGTGGCGTGGTTCCGAGAGAACAGAGGAACGAGGAGGGTGGTCCACTGCTCCGCCGACTTGAGATTGATCCCAGTGTAATTCCGGAGCGAACTTGGTACGGAGGGGCAGTCTTGAACCCAGTGTTCGTAATCCAACGACGGGTCATCTTGCTTCAGCAAGATTTCGAACGAGACCTTGAGTTGTTGCTCGGTGAGGCCTCCGTAGTAATATGATAAACACGTGAGGAGGATCGCCACATCCGGGTGCCCAAACTCGGCTTTCGGCGCTGGCACGTCTTTTGCACGATATGGGACTGCAAGCATGGTACGCTTCGGAGCAAGGCCGTAGTCTACACGCCACCGTTGATCCCTAAAGGCGAATAAGAGAATATCAGTAGCCAAGATGCCACGGAGCAGCAGCAGGCCAGCCCAAAGGATGGTCTGCCGAGAATAGTCCTCCACGGTCTTGTATGTCGACGGAGCTACGTCCTTGTTCATGATGAAGCTGAAAATGGCATCTCGGGTCTGTGAATTCACCTGTTGAAAATTGAAATTCGGAAGGAAACCATTGATCGCGTCTTGTGCTATCTGGGATATGAAAGCCTTGCCAGCATCAGGTTGTAGGATCCGGATGTGAGGGAATGAGCCGGGTGGGCCACTCTCGTATTCAATACCCTCTTTGAAAGCAGCTCGGAGAGACAGTGCATGCTTCTTCACGATGGCAAGAACCTGTTGAGTCGTAGTCCATCGCTCGGGGAATCCTTCCATATGCTGCTGCATGCCATTGGTGTATACCAGCTGGTAACGAACGTGAAGAATCTCGTCGCTTTCGTCCAGGAGATCTCGTGCATGGGAGTGCAACCACTTCTGGAGTTCCAACAATTTCTGGGCGATCTGGGTGTCTTTTGCCAGCTGCTTCTCCACGCTAATCAACTTGAGCGACAACACGTGATCCGGCTGGACAACCAAGATGCCACGTTCGCGCATACACTCCAACATGAGCGCATTCAAGGAAGCGACTCGTTCGGAGTCAAGCGGGAGTGAACGCGAGAATGGTAGATAGTAGATTCGCCGATTAGTAAGCCCTCCAAGGCGGTCGACGAGAAGTTGGAACATCTGGGCCGTTAGCGCTTTGGGGACGATAACCCGGGCCAATTGATCACCATCAGCAAGTTTTGCAACGGCAATAGGGACAATCACAGATGATTTGCCTTCACCCATGTTGAGCTGCATTGCAGCATTTGCTCCCGAGTGCGGTGATACCATCTCGTTGGCAACATGGACCTGAACGCGACGAATGAGGAAATTGCCTTGTAGCTGACCATGAGCGACTGACATCAGTGGAAAAACACACTGAGGACGTAAAAAAAGATACCTGGATCAGTATCCAGTCCGGCTGCGCTTCAGGGTCCCACCCGTCGGAGCCCCCATTGTCAAACTCCTTGTAAAACTCTTCACGAAGACCATTCAGGGCAAAACAGAGGAGCCTTTTGGCACGCTGCAGCTCCAGCATGAGGAGCGCAAGCCTCACGAGGCACTTCTTCCAACTCTCAGTGAGCTTGATGGGGGATGTAGAAGCGATACATCGAAAGAGCGCCTCAGGTGTAATACGAGGCCATTGACCGGACTGCTCGAAAACTTGATCAATCTTGCTGCTTGGACCCAGTACTTCCTTGAGGTGGCTTAAACCATCTGAATAGCTGGCTCTAGAGAGGGTGTAATAATCGACAAGGAGCTCGATGGCCTCGTCTGAAGGTTCCTCCATCAAAACCTGGGGTGCCTGGGATACTTCGTTGCGAAAGTGCACCACACTGGAATGCAGGTCAGATGCGTATTGAGATTGGAACACACCCATCGGATTGCCCTGGATGGTAGAAATCAGGTGGTGAAGCTCACGGGCACCTGAAGCAGACGAGGTCCTTTCAGCCGCAACAGTAAAGTGAGAGAATTGCTTGCGTGCTTGCAGCAATGGCGCAGGTCGGGTGAAGATGAGTTGATCCAAGTCGATTGACCATGGCGTCCGAAAGGATGTGTTGAGACTTGAGGCAGGGTCGAACTTGTAGCTCGGAAGTGACGCAGGTGGGGTTTGGGGGTGGGCGGCAAGGAGGCGAAGGATCGTTTGAACACGGATGAGGTGTTCCCGGAGCAAAATATTCTGAGCACAACTCCGGAAAAAAGCGTGAATGTCCCTGTTTAAGTTCCCTACATTGTACGCTCCGCGGTCCAGCAAAAGCGACGGAGGGTTCCGGGATGGCCATGCGGCAAGCACTCGGGTAGCTACGGCAGTAATATCCGTTCCCAGCCGATCGCCGTAGAGCTTGCGTCGATACTTCTCCTGAGCTCGGTACGTTCTATCGCTTGGTCTAGCAGGGACGGAGCTCTCAGGACTGAGCCAAAATTCGTGTGCTGAAGCAGAAACATAACGTGATACGGTCTCCCGAGTGGGTCGATATCCATCCGAGAGATCATAATCCGAGTGAGCTGGTGGATGCTCTGAGCGAAACGGTGGATGGAGTGCAAATGCCAGAAGGGTCGGGATAACGTTAGAAAGCTCTGATGAACCATATGCCATGGCGGAAAGCGAGAACAACAGCTTGAAACGGTCATGGGCTTTCCGGCTACAACGAAGGAGATTATATGCCTTAATCCATATCACCGGAAGGCCGGGTTTCAACCACGAGCTATGGTATGTGAGCGACAAAGGAGTGTTGCTGCTCAATGTACCTTTCCACGAATCCACAAGGCCAGTTATGTTCATTACAGTGATCGCTGTCGTATCAACAGACCATCCGAAGATAGTAGCGGCTGCCGAACAGGTCCTGTGCTCGGGTGAGTCGGTTTCTAAGAGATCCCGGGCAAGATATACGACATCAGAGTCTACCCTCGAAAGTTGTTCAAAAGTCTCGGACGGCAGGAGATATCCAGTTCGATGTAAGCTGCGGGCAAGTAGGTGGTTGTCATGCGACGGGAATTTCTCGAGAAGACCTGTCTCCCAACCCTCCTGGAAGAGCTGGACCCCCTCAAAGTGGTCTTTGATGGCCTTGGTGGTAAGGTACAGCCATTGACTCTGAGAAAGAACAGGGAGGTTTAACCAGTGAACGACTTGCATGCTCTGGTAGCGCGAATGCAACGAACGCGCAGGGCACAAGGATGCGATCAAGCGCAGGAGCTCCGCGTCACGAGAACCAAATTTCATGATCGACCAGCAGCTGGCTGACCGGAGTATGCCTAACGCCTCCTCCGTACCCGACCTGCCTGTCAGCGGATCAACGCTGCATCCGCTACTGGTCAAGGCATGCAGGTAAGCACAGTATAACTTGTTTGTCAAACTGACATTTCCTGTCAAGCGGCCCAAGTCGGTATCAATCCTATAGGTCTGGTACGTCACCCGCTGAAGGGCAGGGCCGCGGGTGTCGATCTCGATGCGAACGTGATGACCATCTATCTGGAACGAAATCGCGCCCTCGGGGATGAGGACACATCGTGGGACAAGTTCGTCGGCGTTGACGTTTTCTCTGAGCTTTGGCCGAAGCACAAGCCTGTTGACCAAACCGAACAGAGTCCCGATAGATTGGTTCTCGTCATAAACCATGCCTCGGATGTTGTGAGATTGGAGGTCCCCATCTTCATCGACGTAAAAGGACAGGCCATAGCGGGGTAGAGCGACGGACAGTTGTAGTGATGACGAAGGTTGGTCAGAGTCGATCGGGGCCACAGTGATAAGGAGATTCTGTGGGGTGTCGAGTGGCTTCAAAAGACCTGACACCACGGCCCAAGACTGGCTCCGGACGTCTATGAGGAGCTCACGGCCTTTGTGCATGCGATATCGCCCAGGTGCACAATCGATGTTCCAATTCTCCGACGAAGTCTCCCAGAGCTTGTTGATGGGGCGGATCTCCATGATGGACGTGGAAATATTCAGCCAATGAACGTGTCCCTTGATTAACACTGCTGGAAGGTCATTCTCCAGCTTTGCTCGAGGGATGAGCTCGATGATGTCCGAACCACCTGTGGCTACTCGCCTCGCTCGTATCACGAGATCCTTATCTCTGAGAGTAAAGGACACCTGGGATGGCGTCTGAGTTGTCAAATATATATTACTCCTCGAGCGTGCTCACCTGGTGGTCGGAAATCGTACCCCGTGTAGAGTAATCCATTCCTGGGAGATCACCTGGTATGACATCGAGTACCTGCTGCAGAGATAGTCAGTAACTTGTGTCACGTCGAACATGGCGAGACGTACCTTGCCAAAAATGAGGTTGTACAGCGGGTGCTGAACGATTGCACTTGGCAATCTACCAAGCGGTTTTCCGTCCACCAACAATGACCCATCAAGCAAGTTGAAGTGCACAACTTGCGAGCATTGACTTGTCGTCGACGCGGTTGTGCACGAGAACCAGCGTGAGTCCGGATGCGGTAATTGGGTCCACTTTGAACCAGGACGGTAGTCGGGCCAAACCTTACGAACGGCAAGGTTGACGCCTCGATCGCTGGCATCGGCTTGGATGACGTCGCTTAGGGAACTCTCGAGAGCCATGGCGAGACGGCGATCCCGGTCGACGAGTAGCCGCGAGTATGTAGAAAGGGAAGAAATTATGCTAGGCGTATTGTCGTGCATAACTATGGCACAAGAAACGAACACCTCAACGTCTTCTGCAGAACGAAGGAGCTGTTGAATCATCTCGGGGTCAACATCAAACGTGCCTCGACAAATGGCAGCGGTGTCCCGCAAGAGCCCACGGAGCTCTTCATCTCCTGGCGTTCTCGTGAGCTTATCCAATAGTTCCTCTACCCAGGTGAATACCTTCCTGCGTACAGAACGAAGAAGCGCGAGAGCCCGCTCCGAGACGGGTTGGTCAGGTTTAGCTGCGAGTAAACGACCGAGCAAGAAAGAGATGGTATCCATGGTTACTCCCTCCAACCAGTTTCCCTCGACATCGATGACCAGGGCTTCGAGTTCGTTTGCAAGCGCGTAGCCAAAGGAGTCTTCATGGAGCTCCATGTGCCAGATTGGTTCTCCTTTTCTGGAGAGCAAGCCGACCTGCATGGTCGCCTGAGCCAACAATGAGTGAACTTCCGTGCAACGGAAGCTCAGTGATCGGTCTCGAAGTTCTCGCAGGATGTTGAGCCATTGGAGCGCGCCACCGCTACGCAAGTGTCCAAATGCGATGAATTCGTGAATGGAGAGATCTTTGTGGCAATCAGCCTGGTCTGCCAAGACTTCGTTCGAGGTGTGGGAGGTAGCATCGACATATCGCTGAAGATTATGGTATGAACCTGCTTGAATCTTGTACGTGCAATATCGCTCGACGTTGATATCACCGAGAGCCTTTGCGACGGGGACATTTGTCTGGCGGTCAAAACCATGAAAACGGAGGCTGTTTTTGACACGGACTTGTTCCTCCCTGGCTGGGACAGACAAAATTTTGTGGTCAATAGGTCTCGTACTTGAAGCGAGGGTGATCCGTGACCTTGGATGCTCAACGAAGTAGCGCTGTAATCCAGGGTAGTCGCTGAGGAGGTATGCTCCCCTCCCCCGGGGACATTGGGAACAAATATCAACCAGGAAATGGAAAGTGGTCGCGCGCCACATGTTGAAGGCTAGTGGACATGCAAGTTCGAATACGATGATAGCCGCACGAAGCTCCTCATCGGGCAGAGGCCATTCGTACACATCTATCCCCATGCTATTGAGTCCACGCTCGAGTTGACACTTTTCACAGTTCGCTGGATGGAATTGGGTACCGTTCCGCAAAGTAGTATTGGTGTGGTCGATCTTGTCTACTTCGAGTTTGAGTTTCGCATGCTGCCTATTGGCTTCCTTGAGTTCGGTAACCTGCTTCTGGACCTCGCGCTCTGCATCGTCTTCAATCCGACCTTTGAGATTCTGGAGGTGTAATGATTGATTGTAATAACGAATAGCAAATGTCTCTTCTGAAACCTCCGAAGAGAACACCGAGGATTCAGAATGTGATTGAGAGTGGCGGCGATACAGGTATCGGTACAGATATTGAAGACGACGGAGATTACTAGCCTTGCGAAGCAGCAGCTTCTGCAGAAGAATAATGGGAATCTCGGGAGAGAAGTCGGTCAGCAGGGGAATGCTCTGGGTGGCTATCTTGTCAAGCGCAACCCAAAGTTCGAGTGTCGTCAGGAACATGATGGACGATTGCTCTGGGTTATCCGCGTACATTCGCAATGCACCTGAGGAATACCTCTTTGCGAGCACCTCAAGCTGAACACAAGCTTGACCTGCATGCGTGATGCCATCAACCCAGGTATCAATACCCTGTTCGACTGCCTGCTCGATATCATAGAGGGTGATGTAGGGTTCCGCACGGAATGCATCTGCGAAGAAATCAGATGACAAGAAGTCATCAAGAGTGCCTCGGGGTCGATGATCAGGGCGGAAGGGTACAGGAGGAATGTTGTCACTGTTAAGAAGATGATTGCCAAGGAACTCGCGACTACACAGGAGCGAAAGCTGCACATCACGAGCAAGGTCGAGCTGGGAGAACGAATGGGGTGGGGATGCACGTTGGGCACCCTGTACCCGTTCCCACCTGTCATCGAGTACCATTCGGATACGATTGGAAATCTCTAGCACAGCATCCACGAGCCAGTCAGGTGTGGAAGCGCCAAGCTTTCTCAAGCGTCGACTGATCTTGGTGGACATGAAATGAAGTACATCATTGGACAAGTTTGCCCGGATTGCTTCATCTGCCAGTCTAGTCAGGAAGAAGATTGTGAATATCTTGTAGGAATCGCGTCCATGAGGAGACGGCCCTAGAGTAGTCTGCAAGACAACCCTGATGAGGAGCCATAGTGAGGAGCGCCGCCAAGGTAACGGCGAGTCCTTCGACACGACAACGTCGTCGCCGATGCGCTTGGTGATGCGAACAATACCGGTAGCAGGGCGACCGACCCCCCGCAAAATGCCAGTAAGCAGTTCGGTGATGTACCGCGGGTTGGTAGTGTCTCGGCGTTCGATGGCGGGGCGTTCCGTCAAGAGCCTTCCCGTAAGAACATCAAGCACATCTTCATTCATGCGAACAAGAAAGTTGGCGAGTTCGGATCGGAAGACTGCATCATCAAAGACGGCATTTGGAATCTCGATGGCTGGTCCAGGATACGAACATATGAGTTTTCCCCGCGTCATAATCACAGAGCTCGCCTGTGGAGACACCTCAAAAGCTGAATACAACGTCGAGTCCTGCTGCTTCTTAAACACGACCGCGGCATTTTGAGCGCGAATGAGGAACGCGCATACATCTATGTATGTCTCGAATCGTCAGCGAGAGATTCTGGAATCACACGGAATGGAAACGCTTACCTCCGGGTTGCATGCTGCCGAGCTGATTGGCGACGCGATTCTGATCCAACCTTTCAGACTGGACGGTGGCTTCGAGTCTGTCCAGCATCCCGTTGATGGCGAGCCACTCGGACTGGATGGTGTCGCTGACGACGTCGGTAAAGGCGCGTGCAGCAGCGACAACGGCCCCGACGAGTGCCTGCTCTCCTGAAAGAGAGTGATCGTCTTCCCCGGGGAGTCGGAGGGGACAAAAGACATGAGTAATGATGTACTCCGATGAGGTGTTCTTATTCATTGGGGCTTGGGTTGGTCGTCAATGGAGGTTTTTTGGAACGTGGACGCGTACTAACGCGTTTACCAAGGAGGGTCTAATTCAATTCGGACGCAATCCGTTTACGCTTCGTCCATGTCACGGGGCGCCATGAGGGCATCTGACCCGATCGCTGAAAGTAATATCGTAGCTCCATACCCCGGCTGGACCCAGGTTGAACAATTGAATTGGCCAGGTCTTTTGTTCTTGAATTGAAAGCCTCACCGGGGTGACGGTACCAGTGGCCGCTGGGTATGATTGGCTAGTCAGGTGACCAAACCGTTCGGAGGCAAGCCGTAGATAAACCGGTTTGACTAATGGATTGAGTGGTTCTCTGAGTGGTTTCCGACTTCCGAATCCGATCAGGCCGATCAGAGAAAAAGAGAAAGAAAAAATCCACAATACAAAATAGATACAGCCAGGCCAGTTACATCTACTCCAAAGCAAAAAAAAAAATGCGGATATCATCAAAAAAACAGGGAGCATCGAAAACGGAAAATCGAAAAAAAACGAACGAAAAAACGAACAGAAAATCCCCACCCCCTCCTACATCGCAAGAAACGGAAGGGGCCTCGACGTCGGATCACAATACATCCTATGCACCTGATGCAACACCTCTGACTCCAGCCCCCTTATCCGCAAACACTTTTGAAACAACTTCTTGTCGATTGTGAATTGCACCCGACTCGCGAGGTGTTGTCCCGCAACCAGATCTTTGATCACCCCAGCAATCAGCCGTTGCTTGTGCACGTTGATCAGCGGTTCGAGTTGCATCGACGGTGGGAGCACCGGGAGAGAATCAAACACGCCCGGATGACAGGGCGAGTCGAAGCTAACCCCTTGTGCGTCAATGGAAACAGGTTCATTGGGTGCCGTCGGATCAATGAGGTCAGGGAGCCTGCTATATCGATAAAGCTGTGCGAGGTAGATACCTAGAACCCAACTGTCAGCTTTCCCAAAACCACCGTGACAACATCCCAACAACGCACCAATAAAGGGCACACAAGCAGACGGCGTGCTCCCTTCAGTGGACCTGCTCCACGACTGCGAGTCCGAGTTACTACTACTCATGATCGTCGACGCGTGCGAACGCACATCGATCGGTTTCGCATCCACCATGGCCGAGATCGCTTCATGCATTGCCTTGAAATCGTCTTCCGCGTTCACAAATTGCGACAACTTTTGAAAGATCTGCATCTCCCATGGACCCACACGACCCCAATGTCGATGCATGGCCTTGCTGACCCACTCGTTCCGCAATCCTGCAAGAACGGCAGTCAACGTATGAAAGTTGCTATGACTATACGATCTCTGTACACGACCCGAGTGAGTGCAACGTCTCCCCAACCAAACCACAGACACGTACGAACGCAATCCGGATAAATTTGGCCACAAGCGTATGTCGATCGCTAGGCGGCGTCAGCACAATCTCCGAGACGACGAAATTGGCCATCAGGTTGAAACGACCCCGAACGACGGCCAACGCGCTCGTCTTTTGACCGTTTCGTGATTCCGCTTTCCACTGCGCCCGCTCTTCGAGGTATTGTGCCCAGTCAAGTACGTTGACCTCTTGACACGACATCCAGTCATCCATGATGAGCTCCTCGGGTTTGATCCCCATAAATAACTCTCGATCGATCATAGAGAAATGCTGTGCCAATACGTCCACTCTGAAGTTCAGCACCCAAGATCGATGCGATTTACGACCCGTCGGCGTTAGGATCTTTGTAGGCGACGTGAGGGTAGCAGGTGGAGGGGTCAACGCCGGAGAAGTCCCTCTCATCGGAGAGCTATGCGACGTCGACGGTCGAGAAGACAACCGACTCTGCAAAATCTCCATCGGAACCGCGTCTTCCGGTGCAGGCTTCGCGTCCGCCCCTCTCATCAGGGAGCCAAGTCCCAATGACGCCACAGCATCAACCGGCGTCACAGGGAACCCAAACGACGACCCAGAAGCAGGCGCAGAACTGAAATAATCCTCCGATTCCGAGGCCACCGAAACCGTAATCTGGGATGGCGTCGCAGGCAACGAGTCTCGGGTCACCGATGAGCTTCGCCTCACGGACCCTGTCTCGTGCTGATCAATGTCATACGCATCGTCTTCGTATTCCCCGTCAAAGAACCGCGGACGTTCGTCACCAAAGTCGCCTGCTGCCATGCGCTCCTGGATAGTCCGCACCCATCCATCGACTTTGAGCGCCTTTTCCTTTCGTCTCTGAGGATTGATCTGACCCTCGAGACGTTTCAACGCCTCGTCCACACCCCCATCTTCGCCATCGTTGCTCAGCGAATCGACGATCGCGTTCACCTGCCACTGCTGGATTCCATTCCCAAGACCTCCACCTCCAAGCGACACCACCGAGTTCTCGGATGCGACCGAATCCCGCGACCGTATGCCCATCGACGACACGCTCTCGCCCGACCTCCGTATAAACTCGAAATCCCGACGTAAGGGAAGCTTCCGCGGCACCTTCCTCAACCCGGGCAACGGAGCCACGTTCGCATTCTCCCCGTGCAGCTCCGAAGACGTATCTGACAAATCCAGCTCGTCAATCGACACCACATCAAACCGCCACGGCGGTTGTGCCTGCACCTGCGCCACCAATGGGTTGAGTCTCGACCGCGAAGACAAGATCGAGCCAAACGATTCCGTAGAGTGTGTCCGCGTGGACAACGCCGCCCTCGAGACCGCGGATAAGACGGACTTGTGCGACACCCGTCTATGACTCATCGTCGCTGTTTCGATGCGTTCTTCTTCTTCTTCGGTCACCTCGGACACGGACCGCAAGTGATGCGAAGAGGAACTTGTACTCGGGAGCTTGCCTTCTTCCACTTGCGACGAGATGCCCATCATCGGTTTCGTCTCAGATTCCGCACTGACAACAAGCGATGTCACAGGAGACTGCGGCTCAATCATCTTCAAATATTGCTCCACGCCACCACGCACACCCAATAAATCCCCACTCGCGCTCAGCTCGAGGTCAAACGCCGACACATTCGCAGGGACGGCGATCCCCGTGTCCACCGTTTGTCTCGAGTTCAACACACGTCTCCATCGTCCCAGACGTCCGATCGTCTTGACGAACACGCGAGAGAGCGTGCGCTGCGGGAAGGTCATAGGTGGCGGAGACTGTGCTAGAATAGGTGTTGCACCAGGGGCAACTGAGATACTGGCTCGGCTCTGTTGTAAAATGTTCCGCTGGAGGGGCTGTTGCAGAATGGCAGTCGATGCCGAAGCAATCGCACTCGCCCTGGGAGGTGATGCCACACCACCTGACGACCCAAACGCAAACGCGCTCCCTGACTCCCCACCACTCCCAAGGAATACCGATACACGTTCCTCTGGCGCGAAATCGAGGTCCACGTCCGAGTCGTCCTGGTCTTTGGAAATCGCCTCTGCGAATTTTTCTCCGAGGACGTGCGTCGGTCGCGGCTTGGTCGAGATACTCTGGCGCGCAGAGGACGTGCCATAGCGACGGCGGGTATGCGCCTCCTTACAGTCCTTGACGACTTTGATCAACTTGCGCACAATGCTCTGCGATGTCACTGGTTTAGTATCGATCACGAAGGTAAGGGATTGTTCCCTAGAGGGAACAACTCACCAACCCGTCCTGGTGTCGCTTCAACACCGGATCCTTGACCAGCGTGTTCAACCAACTCGCCAACAACAACCTCAACTCCCGATTGGGCAAGAAATCCATCACAAAGAACGTCAACAGCCAATACCTAATCGCGACAAACGTCCGAACCCTCACGATCTTCCTCACCAAATCATCCTGCGTTATCGCATGGCCACTCAAACTCCAATGGAATCGACAAATGAGTAAATGACACAGGTCGACGGCAGAGATGTAGGTGCGGTAGGTGAGGAAGAAGTTGAGAAGCTCGTCATAATTGAAATCGGAGGTCAATTGGGCGATCCAACGTTCGATGGTGGCAGCTAGGAGAACACGTCGGCTGTTCGCATTGGCATTCGGGTCGTCTGTTGAAATACGCAGGCTAGGGATGTCGACGGAGGGTTTTCCACGGCGGGAACTAGTAGGGGAGGATACACCAGTACGACTACATTGAGAAAGGGAGACTTCATCCGTGTCTACGTCGGAAGTCAGATATGTCTCTCCCCAGATGACGAACCGAGGGTCGCTGCGTGGGGCCGCGCTGTCGTCTGTACGCAAAGACATCTTGATCGTCGTCTCCCCCGCAGAGTCAGGGAATAAACGGTCCAAAAGGGGAAGGCCACGGTATGTTTGTAGCACATCGAATACCTCGGGGGAGTACCGCGAGTGCATGCTCGTTTCCGGGAGTGGCGCAAGTGCAGGATCAGGCGGTGGGATATCGGAGTCGTCACCAAAAGGAGAGAGAGCAAGACGAGGCGGCGGCGATGGCGAATCTGCATGTTCGAACTCGGGCGTGGAATCATCATCCAGAGGAGACGGTGGACCACTCCTGACGTGTCGCATCATGTCGTCAGCACGTGCAGTAAGGCCAGACTCGAAAGACTGCATTTCGCGAAGAGCACGAGGTAGGGGAAGGAACATCGGATCATCGCGTGGTGCAGGTGAGTCGAAAGTGATCCCTGGACCAAAGGGATTTGGAATATAACTACCCCCAGAGAATCCAGATACAGAAGGCGAAGAGGGGACAGAACCACTAGGCCACTGCATCGTCTCACCAAAGATGTCACCGGGGGATTTAGGCTGGTCGGCGGGGGGAATCTCCGAGGAGAGCGGACGGGGCATGTCAGCGCCTGTTACGCTATGTGAATGGGTACGGCCCGTAGGTGTAGGCTGCCTCGTGGGGGACTCCGAAGAAGATGTACCGATCGCAACCCCAAACATGTCCGGGATAGATTTTGTGCGTCTGAGTAATTTCCGCGCCGCACCGGCGTCCTGGGTGGGCGTCAACTTGGGAGCCACCACAGGCTTGAGTTTGTTCTGCGTGAGGATGTTATGCACGCTCATACGCGATCTATTCCTAAATGAACGTCCGCGTGTCTGGGATATGTCGATGGAGGTCGACACTTTTTGAGCTTTCGACTCTGCTTCTGCAGCTGGTGCGACCGCATCACGGTGTCTAGTCCAGTTGTCATGAATCAGTTCATTTGAACAACAAGGATACGAATTCATCACTAACCCGACGCGATACATTTGTTTGCCGTGCTGGTTGACGAACGCAGTGATCGCGTAAGGAGAACGGACGTCTTTACCAACACCCAAATACTGATCATATCGCCTTTTGAGCTCTCTCGCAGCAGACCCCGACGAGGTTTCAACAAAGCTTCCGTCGGCTGAAAGACGACCCCAGGTTAGTTTAGCATCCACATCAGCGAGAGCGAGCGAGATGGAGAACAATGAATATTAGCTGATTGAAAAGATCCGACGTGACAAAAAAGACAAGAAGACGTGGAATGCAGAGCTACTTACGCGCAATGGAAATATCTGCCGTGGCCACTTCGGATGGCAGGGAGCCCCAGTCGTCTTCGGACGTGACAATGGCATGAGAAAACACAACTGAAGATTGTGATCTGTTGAGGGAGGGGGTGGGTATGGGGAGGATGAGATGGGGGGGAATATCGGAGAGGAGAAGCGACAAAGGTCTGGATGCCAAAGATGTTGATTGCGTTATTGTTTCTGATGCTTCCATTACTGTTTCGGTGGTAGGGTGGTCTAAAGGTGATGATGATGATGCTGTCGGTGGTAATACAGTGGCGTCAGGGCCAAGTGAAAGGACTGGCGTGGTTGGAGAAGCCTGGTCGTCGTGATCCGTGGACATCTCTGATATGTATGATGTGTTTGATGAAGAACTTCAACGTTAAAGCGATATCATGCAGGTGAGGGAAAACGCGAGAAAGGGGTCAAAGAACGGATGAAACGACGTGTCGAAAATATGCTTCACCCCCTGGGCGAAGAACAAGAACTGAGACAGGGAAATCGAATGCGGGGTGCGTAAAATGTCTGGGGAAGGCGTCAGTGTCGGCGGAACTGCGCGAATCCGCTGCAGCTTCGAGTGGTGAAAACGAAGTCGTCGTCGTGGTCGTCGTGGTCGTCGTTGGCGGCGGTGGATGGAAGTCGACGTCTGGATCGGACGCGAAATGAGAGCGCAAGGAAACAAAGAAGAGGGTCCTAGTCACATGACAATCGCTCCTCATGTGATCCCTCACGAGTCACGACCCTTTGTACTTACTACTTTCGACGTTTCGTGGTTGCACAGATAACATTGACAAGCGACTCGACATGTCCATCGTCACGATACGCGTACGTCCGTTCAACACGCCAACTGCGAAAAACTGACCGCTCAACAGAACGTTGAGTTTCTCAACAACCCCGCGCGCTTCCTTGATCCATACAAATTCCGCGTCACGTTTGAGTGCATCGCATTGCTCAAGGACGGTAAACCGCCACCCCATCATACCACAACATTCGCCAACTGACACCACACCAGACCTCGAATGGAGACTCATCTACGTCTCCTCGCCTGGAAACGAAGAGCTCGATCAGGAACTGGACGACTGTCTCGTAGGACCTGTACCCGTCGGCGTCAACTCCTTTGACTTTGAGGGTGTCCCCCCTGACCCCTCAAAAATACCCCCAGAGGACGTCCTCGGCGTCGCCGCGCTGATACTCACCGGCTCGTACAAAGACCAGGAATTCGTTCGCGTAGGGTATTACCAGAACACCGAGTACGACAACGAGGAGATGAAGGAGAATCCGCCGCAGAAGATCATGTTTGAAAGGCTGGTCAGGGAGATGAACACCAAGCCACGCGTGACCCGGTTTCAGATAAAATGGTTGGCCATATCCTTTGTTTCTTGTGCGAGCGCGCTGATGCCCCACCAGGGACGTGTCCCCATCCTCACAGGGCGTTGCCGCCGCTGGTGCAGCTGCATCAGCTGCGGTACCCTCGGCAGACAACCTGGATGGTCCAGATGAAGACACCGATATGCACCCACCCCAACAATCAAACGGCATTTCATAACCAGGTTCCATTGTTGTAGTCCCGTTCGCTGATCTGCTTCGTCCACTCACAATGATAACCCGCATACCACCGTCTGATTTTATCACCCCTGACTCGAAAAAGATACGAATAGTTGATATACTTCTAGGTCCATCACGCTAGACCTACGCAAGCGGCTTGCTTTTGTACAACAGCACATATGCCGACGAGTCTTCACCTCCACCATCGATCGTCGACAACTTTTCCTTTGGGAATATAGATACCTTGTCATCATCGAACTTGTACCAATCTTCGTCGTCCTCGTCGAACTGCTTCTCAGACGTCGACGCTTGCCCAGATGTGGTCGTGACGGACGACTGGGGGCCGTGGAACATGCTCTTCTTCACGAATCCAATATAATGACCGGAATCAGCTTGCGCCCCCTTGTGCGTCACGATGGCTGATCATCGTCCAATCTCCGTCAGCATCAATCCGCCTCGCGCTAGATGCAAAATGGAACTCACCGACAAGTTCATACAACCCCGTCACGCTACATCCGAAATCAGCCTTCAACTCCGGCTCAACGAGTGCCTCAAGCTCGCTCAGCTCCCTCGCACGGTACATGCCCTCGTCTTCCAACTCGCCAGCCATCGGGGGGGCTGGTGGCTCGTCGACATTCATGCTAGATTCTGCGGCAGGCGATGGAGCAGGCGCACTCGCTTGCGGGATGTTCTTCGTCCGCTTCCGAACTTTCCTCCTCTCCGACCGTTCCTTTTCGATTTCTTTCAGGCGCTGAGAAACAGGGATCAACTTGTCCTTTAGCTCCGGGGTGACGATATCCAACGCATCGAATTCAGTCGTAAATTTGACTTTACGCTGTGGAGGGATAAGTGAGAGACTTGAGCGAAATTGGCGGTCTGATGAAATGCGCCGCTGACCATGATTTTCGCTTTCTTCCCGATGTCACGACGCCATGCGAAACGAACCATCTGCACTGTGAGGTAACTTGGAAGCCGGGACAAGCGAGATGTCTGGCTGTAAGTAGCTTCACGACCCAAAGAGGGAGAGTTCTTCGTAAGCTTGGAGTTTAAAGACTGCGGTCGTGGATCAGGCTCAACATACTCAAACGATTGTCACTATTGGGAGAGACTCACGTCCATGATACCTGTGTGCATATAGTTGGTGGTGATGGTAATGTTACACTCGATTTTGAGCACGGGTTCGATTGTGACGGCGGATGGTTCTTCGGGGGATTCATCACATTTGAGCCTGAATTTGCGATTGATATTAGGGTATGCACAAGGTCGGGTGAGAGGTGACCTACTCTCGACGCATCTCGCCCACCAAGAACTGATCGACAAAATTTTTACCTGCAACAGATGCACCGGATGGATCAATTCCTGGAACGTCCTTGAGCGCATTGGTCATCTGAGACCAGCATTCTTCCGCGTCTAACATGGGAATTAATACTACTTAGGAGTGATCAGCTTCACAGAGACGTTACCTTGTTGGGCATAGCCCATCGTCGGACCAGACTTTGATCTGTCAAGCTCGTTGAACTGGGGGATAACGTGCCTGAGGACGGTCAAGAACGTGTTGGGAATGACGCTATCTGTGGTGCGGGACATGTTCGAATATAGGTCGCGCAGAGCCCTGGGGAGGACATCCAAGGGAGATGATCTGCAAAGTAGACGTCAGATGGAGGACAAGAGTGTAATGGTGTTTAACTTGCGTGCTCAAGGCAATCCGGAGTTCTGGTATTGCTCGCATAGCTTGCACAGTAGAATTCATGTAACATGTATTCCCAAGACTAGGACGGAGTTGTCATTGGTAAGAAAGTTAAGATGATCTATCCTTACTTTTTGAGTCCAACGGGCAGTGCGAGCTACAGACGGATCAGGGGATCATCTCTGGAAACAAGGGTGTGCATTACCGCTTCTGCCATCTCTGAATCATCCATATCTGGCGCATACATGGGGTGATTAGATGAACGTATATGGGCTAAGCATCCCTTGATCTCACCCTCAAGGAACACAATGGGTTTCTCCGGGGGCTTTGGCAGCTCACCCGCGGCACCGATTACGGTGAATGTTTGGCCCTAAGTCAAGAGCGAGGCTTATCATGACGCGTGTGAGCACATATGCGTGCTGCGAGCACCCACCACTTTCGGTGCGACTTTTCTCCAGTCTGTATCATCCTAAATACAGACAAGCGTCGCGTCAGACGCTTTGTGGGTGCAGACGAGAGAGAAAGAGCGAGACCTTGAGCATGCCGCCTTTGATCATGACTTTCATTCTGTCGGGGGGCACACCAGTGTGTTGATAGACGGCGTCCTTGAACGTTGCGGGGGGCAGGTCAGGATCGAGCTGGACATCGTAGGTCTTTCCTGCATGCTTGATGTGCACTTCCAACGGGGCCATGGCTGCACTGAAGAACGACGCTCACTCGCTGCAGCCTGAGTGACGCGTCGCAGATGGGAACGGATTATGTAACGGATGGAGGGGTGACGTCGCGTTGAACGTTGGTCGCTGCGCAACTTCAGCAGAGCGACAACTTGTACGACCATGACGATTTAGTGAGTACTGTCTTGATACAGACGCTGCTCGTCTGACCCGCCTCGACAGCTACTCCCTCACGTTCATGCTCCTCGCAGCAGAGGTATGTCCAATCTTCTAGTCAAATCCGCACCCTCACCTCTCCAGATGGTCACCTTCTGCGTCCTCGTGTTCCCGCTTCCATACGCCATCCGCAAAGGTTTCTTCCGCTTTCTCTCTGAGAATCCCATCGTCGCAAAAATTGCTTATGGTCTCAAGATATCATTCATGTACTTCCCTATGTTCTTTGTGTCCCTGTCGCTCGCTCATCTCGCGCGCCACTTAGCTTCGTGGGCATTCTCTTCTTGGATGCCCTGCAGCGCATGTTCCGCGTCACCGCCGAATTGGAATCAGCCCGCGCAGATCATGCCGTCCATGACGCCCGCACTGAATCCAGCATCGCCGCGCGCAAGTTCTAGTAAGTCCTCGCTGTGCCCAGCCGACGCGCTTCCTCACAAGTGTTCTTGTCCCTCGAAGTGCCCAGCGAAATATGTATCTCACGGGGTTCTGTTTGTTCCTTTCCCTCGTCTTGACACGCACCTTCTCGATCGTGCTGGACCTCATCCAAACGCAGGAAGAGTATGCCAAGTTGAAAAAGGCGGCAAGTGTTCCAAGTTGATTTTCTTTGTGAGCCTGTTTGAGAATACGGACTACTAGACGGCAACCACCTCCAAGAACAACGTCGCGTCTGGTGACCAAGCGAAGCAAATCGAGCAACTCAAGAAGAAATTGGCGGACAGTGAGACCAAGAACCGTGACCTCGGTTCGTATATTTTCCCTTCCACTCACACACTTTACTCATCCAGTGGGGATCGTCATAGAGATTGTGAAGAAGCAAGCTGCGCAAAATGCAGAAGAGTATGATCGTCTCGCCACAAAGTACAATGAAGCGACCGGCCAGACTTCGAACAAGAAGTCGGATTAGGTCATATCTTGGCAATGGGGTGTTTCCTTCTCTCACTCTCGTCGATATTGGACCTTGGGCTCTGTACCATGTCGCGTGTTTTCCATGTAAATCCACGTCATCGAGTTATGTATTTACTGCAAGTGATCATGTGTCCTTCTTAATCGAATCGTCTTGGGCCCGGCAGACTGATTCTTATTACTCCCTGCTTGAGCAGTGTTTATGGTTCCTGGGTGATACACGACGGAGACGATACACTGACTTGGAGGAAGTGTGTTTACCCGCTCGTACCAGCTCGTTCTTAGAGACTTGCCTTTTTCATGCAGCTGACGTGCTAACGTCTAACCTTTACAAGCATTCTACTGCCATGCCCTCGTACTTTCCGTCGTGGTTCCCTAGCAAAGACAAACCGGACAACACAAGTACTTCCACATCGCCCCAAACTTCCCAGTCGCACAATACCCCGACTGTTCTTGACGCTAGTCCCGTCTCTGGATCTGGCTCGTTACGGACCCGCCTACAGACACGCTCCAATGAAACGCCTGTAACGGACCATGTCCTCGTGTTCGCGCTCGGGGTTGCATCAGGTGCTGGAACCATACTCGCATGGCGTCGCTGGGGAATGAGACTTCGAACCGCCGAGTGGGTCACCCCCAACGAATTCGCACGACGACGATGGGTACGCGGGGTCATCACCAGGTAAGACCCCACCATGGACTGCCAAGCGCTATCCTGAGCTGGTTCGTTACGGAAATACCATCATTGGCACAGCGTCGGGGATGCGGACGACTTTCGGCTGTATCATACACCAGGGTTCGGTTGGCGATGGCCACTCAAGATCAGGCACGTGCCGACGAGGCGGAAAGGTGGGGCATTCTATTGTTTATATCCTATGGGCCTCGAGACAGACATCATTATGAATGATGTGGCGTTTTGTGCGGTAGATTTGAAAGACCAAACGATACATGTTCGGATTGCTGGGGTGGACGCGCCCGAGGTACACATCATGTAACGCTTTACCACATTAGAGGTGTTGCTCATGACGGTACTTTTCATACGATAGGGACCTCATTATGGTCGTCCTGGGCAACCACACGCGGGAGAGAGCCTGGCATGGCTCAGAAAACGCATCCAGGGAAAAACGATCTGCTGTCAATTCGTCCGCAAAGATCAGTACGGTCGCGTCGTGAGTTGCTTCCCTGCTTTGAGATCTATGTCTGTTTGTTCATCTCTGTCGTCAAACGACTGCACGGTTCCTGTATAGGTCGGAATCCCTCTTATTCCCCGGCCATTCTTGCCGTTGTTCCTTTCCAGGTACTTTGGCAGTTCGCTCGCCCTCGAGATGCTACGAGCCGGTACTGCCACTACCTACGGAGACAGTGGTGCGGAGTATGGTCCGTGGGGACGCGAAAAGTTCTTGCGCGTCGAGGAAGAGGCAAGGTGACTGTGCTTGATTCCCGCGCTGTCACCCCTCGCGAGCGTTTACTAATTGCCGTGTCCTGCTCGTTATCTAGAGCAGCAAGAAGGGGGATGTGGAAAGATGGTATCGGCATCGAAATGCCTGGGGAGTACAAAAAGCGGTACTCAGCCGCCCTCGGGACGTCGGGAAGCAAGGAGAATCTGTCAGAAAACAGTAGTGGAGGCGATGACGGGGGATATCAAAAGAGCAGGTTGTTATCGAGACTGTCGGCAATGCTGAAATGAAGTGAACACGGTGTCTGACAAGTGATTTCTCATCTTGATCCAGCTTGGAAATAGTGCAATTTCCGTCCCTGCTGATCTCGTGGGTGCATATTGAGCTGCACTCGGACCGGGCACGTCGTTCCCAAGACTGTTGAACCTGTCAACTACTGGTGGCTGTACAACCGACTTTTTATCTGCGGCCCGCCGGGCCACAGCGCCAGATTCCAATGCGCTGTTGATGCGGGGGTAAGGTGGTTATCCCGGCTATGTATAGTGCTCTCTTAGAAGGTCGTCCCATAGGACATAGCTAATAATGTCTGATTTACTTAGACAAGAAGCCGGGACTAGAATGATCTACCCCGTTTCTTAATTTATTCGCAAACGCCTCCGCAGCAGGCTCGTACCCGAGTTTATGTATTTAACTTACATACTCCCTGCCATCCGCCGACGCGCCCCTCCCGCCCACGTCTAACACGCAGGTTCTTTCCAGTCACCATACTTGTTGCGAGTGACTATGAAACTCATGAGCCTCGCAACGCTGACGGCCCTCGTCGTCCGTCACGTCTACGCTTCTCCTGACACGGAGGACGTTCTCACGCCTACCGGTATACCTGCGTGAGTAGTAGTACCATCCTCATTTTTACTCGCACCCTGATGTCGGACCACAATGCGTTCTTTTTGGGCCTAGTACGAGCGGTCCCCCGTTCAGCACCTTGTCCTTTGACACGACCGCCGCCCCATCCATCCTCTCCGCCCTCTCCTCGCTCATCTCCTCCGAATCCACCGCCGTCACGCCATTCACTGCAACGTCTCATTCAGGACCCACCACCTCTTCCGGTAGCGCCTTGACCTTGTCCGCGACCAATATCCCGTTGTCGAGTCCGCCCACGGGGACGTCGCCCGTCGTCACATTCGTCACGCCGTCCACAACACCGACGACGAGCGCGACGGGCGGGGCGCGCAGCTTGCGAGACGTCCATCTCCAGTTGAGTGTCGTTGCGGGTCTCGTCGTCGCTGCCACCGTCGCTTCCCTGGTTTAAGCATCGTTCCACGGTCGTCGCCTGGGTGACAGGGCGATGTGCGATGTTCGCACCCGTTTCCTTCCCCCAAAAGATGCTGGTTTCATTTCATTTTTCACTTTCCCACCTTTTCCATCCTTCGTGCCCATCCTATATACATACGCGCGCGTACACACACTCACGGAGGACGATGAGAGGATGAACGACGAACGTGCCAACCTATAGTAATTTCTACGACTACCTACTACTAACGTGTGTAAAACCCAGGTTTTTTTGTGTAAGGGGACCATGGGCGTTTGAGCGTGGAAGCATCTCTAGCCTTGGGCATCTTGGCGTACAAATCCACGAGGACGAGTAGATCCCTTTGAGCCCTCATTCTCTATCTCGTTTGAGGATTTGGTGGCGGCGTGTTTCTGCACACAAATCTGGGGTTCTCAGGCCTTCACCTGTTAACAAAGACATGCCCAAGTTTAACCCATCCAATCCACACGTTATCTCTCAACGGTGTTTGAATGTGAAGCAGACGGATGGCGAGGAATCCCCTGAGCCCGTGTCACGTTGGACGTGTGTTCGATGACGGGTTCCGGTCTCCCATACTCATGTCATGTCGATTGGGGGTGTCGCACCCGTGACAAGGTGGGGGTATAGAACAACCGGTCCTCGTCGCACGCATACGCATCGTGGTCTCCAGCGCCAGTTCCGGGCCGGTGTAATCGTCGCGTCACTGTAAAAAAAAATGAAGGTATGTACCTCCCGCGGAGAGTTGGATGGAACGCGTTTACGTCCCTGCTCCCGAGGATAGGAGAGAACTCGGATGTGGTGACCAAAAAGAGGATCGGACGTTGCAGTTTTCATGAGCTGTTTGATGGGATCAGCTTGTCGTCCGTCTATCATGCATCATGGCTTATCCATAACAGCATCACCGACGGGGACATCGGCGTAGTACGGTAGTACCGCGACCTGACCGTCATCGGAGTTGTGGAGGAAAGATAGATAAGCCTTCAGGACCCGGATCACAGATGCTAGATCCTCGGGGTGTAGTCCGATATGGCGAGGCGTATGGAAAGCTTGTGATAAGGCCAGACACGGCAAGATAAGGATGGATGAACACGAATCGCGCTTCTTGTTCAGTCACATGACACAATCTCGTCCTGTTTCCAGGTCATGACTTCGTCAGATAACCATGCTAGTCAGCCGCAGGCACTGGCCCCGCCGACGTCGCTCAGCCGGAGTGCTGCCAGTGGCACGGCTGTCGGGGCCAGCGTGTATACTGTAACCTGCTCATCCCACCTTGATATGTGACTGTATGCGCAACGACGACCAATCCCCCTTTGTTCGCAATATGTGCAATCGATACATTCGCACCGCATCGATACCCGCCCTCCATCGTCCATCGTCCATCGTCACCCTCCCTGGTGGAGTATGGCGCTTCGGAACGCGGCTCAAATGGCCATTATAAAACATATGCATATGCATTGTGTTCTAAGCTGAACGGTATACGTACAGACGACCCGGCTGTTTCAGATGGAGAAAGAAAATGGATATCATCGCACCGCAGTGACTCTTCATGCGTGGGCGCGTTTGGTCTCGTTGTTTGGTTTAATCAAATTGTCAGAAACTGCATACAGCATAGAGCTGAAACGATCATCCTGGGTACCTGTGAGTCTCCAATGCTTCAACTGCCATGTGATCATATTCCGGAAGCATCTGTTAATTCCGTTTTTCACTCCATCGGTCTGCTGCGCCTCTCCTGTGGCACACAGTGACCATCATTTTGGCAGCTTTCTAACAGTACATGGCTCTCATCCATGTTGGGAAATTTAGTGGTGATTCCGTACTCCACTTCGTTCGCGCCCGCTAAACCGTACGAATACGTGCTCCTTTTCTTTCTTTTCGCACACCCTTCTCATCCTCCATTGTATTCAGGAAAGCGCTCGATGCCCGCCCGTGAGGACCGCCAACAAGACAATCGGGGGTGGCCAGAGCTGGGACTTCCTGGGTAGCCCACCCTGTGACGGCATCGAGACCCCCATTATAAGGCCGCCCTCCACCAACGAAGGTGGGCGTGAGCTCGATCGCGCAGCTTCCGCGATAGAAGAGGGTGGTGATGATGCGCACGGAGGCAGAAAATGAAATGGAGGATTTAGTGAGTGTGGTTACGGTATCCGAGCACCGTTATGGTTCATTCCTCGGTATTTACCAGCGAAGTGGGACGCAAGAGGGCCCTGCTTACGGCTTTGATGGTCGACGGTGAAGAACTGTGGTGTATAAACATGCCGTGCTACGGGAAAAGGGTAGAGATGAAGTCTTGAGGCGGGATGTTTCGAGGCATTGCAAGTCGGGAGAAGGTGTTGTCGTCGTCGTCGTCCGGATGATCTGACACGGTAACCGAAGCAGTCGCGCCAGACCCCTGACACGCACGATCTCCTGGTCGCAGTATGGATTTACCTGGCCCAAGCCATCTACAGGTTACGAGATTGATTTTACTAATTGTCAAAGAATCATGTCGGCCCACTCAACCCCATGACAGCTTCTTGATAATCACGGTTCAGATCACTGTTGGCAGAAGCAACCGTTGGTTCTCCGCATGTAATTCTCTCACGAAGGTGGTGAGGTGGCCGTAGATGAGTCAATCCTTTGATATTGGTGGGGGGACACTGCTGATTCTCGTCGTCATTAAATTCTTGGTTGCTGAAGGTCAGTGTTCAAATGAGCGAAAAAGGATGCCCGTTTGGGGTTTTTGATCTGTGGTAGCGCCCTAAAATTATAACGAATGGCAGAAACACGGTGTATAGATCTGGTCTGCCAATGCCACAGCTTCAAGGCTTCCTATCCCCACCGTAGGTTGTATGATCCTAAATGAAAACCACGATTCAATGATCTTTTATAGTAACATATTTAACGACTGTGTTCTCTGCGCGGAAATGAACACGCTCCACTGCCCATCCGTCAGTCCGTATTGCGTGTTTGTTGGAGGTCAATTAGAGAATCATACGTCTCCCGTGGTTCTAAACAAGTCTTGAAGCAAATAGTTAACGCACCGGGCAGAAGACATAACTGCCAGCCAGGGGAACCCAAGACCGAACCACTTGCAACCTCCCTCTCCTCGTCGGCCCCCTATCTTTGTTTATTGTCACTAAACTGTCGGACACTGCTGTTTCTCTTGTACCTGCCACGTCCTCCGACCTGCAGCCTACATTGGAACTTCTCCAGATGAATGACCATGTAATTATCGCGAGTGGTGCTTGTGTGCACGCTATCGTTTCCGCTCTGAAGTGACCACACTACTCGGTTGGTTTCTTTCTGAACTGCTAGGACCGCGTTTTCAGTATTAATTGCATAGTCCAGGACACGTCTACACTAAACAACACTTCGCTGCTCTTCATGAACTCGGTTGCTTGCATAACCATATGGCCCTCGATGCCTCGGTTCATCATCAGCGTGCGAGAGCTGTATGACCGTGACCGCCTTCGCCGCTGGCAGGGGATTGGCACCGGATTCGGTGTGTTGTCACAGCCCATCGCTAGTCAAGGCACGGCCGTGTCCACGATTGCATTCGTAGATGTTTCCCCAGGGCAGGACCAGGCCACGAAAGGGGATGGGAACGGGTTGGAGGTGATTCGACTCGAAACGTTGGGAGATCATCCGCACCGGGTTTGACCGAGGATTTACGGCGTAGAGACCAGGGTGAGCATTCGCGCTGCGGCATCGATGAATAGTAGAAATGATGTGGTAGTACGTTGAATATTTATTTCAACATACGCATATCCCTCGTCTTCGACAATGTATCCTGTGTCTTCCAATGTTGCACAATATAGGCCTCGCCTCGAGGAAGCTTCTCCTCCGCGGAAGCACGAACTCGGGCATTCGAGGGTCGCCCTGTTCCCTCGACGGGCTAAGGTGGCCTGATGTTGGTTTTTGCGTTAGTGGGCACCCCTTGCCGTGTAACCACTGATGGCACTGGACACGTCGCGCACCGTTCAACAATATTCAAGGGCCATGAACGTTCGCCTGACGTGTCCTCTCCCCCGATGTCCTCTCTCTACACAGTCATCACAAAGACCAGTCCGGTGGCATATCTCATGGGAATGACCGTATCGACACCCCTCGCGTTCCTGCAAAAGCAATAGTTGGCTTGGGGGCAGGCTTCGGCGGATGTGATGGCACGATGGACTTGTCCCAAATCGCACGTGCGAGCCAGCTCGGCCAGTCCCTCTGTGCCGAGGGCAGGATGGACGATTCGCCCGAGACACCAATCGAGGGTCTCCAGGATCGTCACATGGAGCAATAAACAAGAAGAGTCGTGTCTTTCGTCCTCTCCAAATACTTGAAACACACCATGATCTGGAACTGATAGCATTGACCACAATCAATACAGCTCCACAGAGGGGAGTGACAGAGGGGGAAAGTGAACAAGTCGACGGGGAGGAAAGGACGCGCGTCGTGGATGATGCCACGCTACATCAGGCCGCCAATAGGTCCCTGTAGTCCTGGTTTTCCGCGCGTACCGTGACAGCGAATGAGAAAGGACCCTTGTCAAGACGCGGTTCCCGCGTTCTCGACGTTCGGCCACCCAAGTTCAACCCCAGAGTCACAAGTTCGAAAGTGGATGTTATTTGATTCGATGTTATACTCGGCTTTAAAGAGGGTAGATATTGAAAGAGAGACTCTGGAGAGTTTTGGGGGGATCATGCAATCATGGGTGGGTTGAAAGCAAAGGAAAACGTTGATCCCCGTTGTGGGCATTGGGGTCTTGAAATCATGAATGACCTCGAGCAAAACAAGAAGGCTTGCAACGTGTGTTTGGACAATATAACACAATTACTCACCGGGCACGGTAAGAGACGAGATGGGAGGACTTGAGCGTGGTGACAGTAGAGAAGGGACTCGTGGCGTGGCTAGACTTGGATCTTTGCGTGGTCCCAGGTCTGCGACAACATTCAAGTCCAATGATTAAAGGCGTTTCATCGTACATGAACACGACAGTACCAGACCGGATGCTCACGGTAACCACACCGTATTACTACTGCGATATACAAGAAGGTGGGGAAAAAAAAAAGGGAACAAGCATCAAAAAAAAAGTCAACATCCATCCTGTCCGATACAAGCACCAGAAACCACCTCGTACAACGGCCAGACAGCTCATCTCGCTAGGCCGCACTCCCTTCCTCACTATCAACCTGCATCTTTTGTCGTTCTTCTGGATCTAACCAGCTATCCTCGACTGTCGCCTTCACCCTCCGTACGTACTCTTTCATGTTTTCTCTGTACAATTGGGCAGCTTCTGCGTTCGCAGGGCTGTTTGGATTGGGATCGTGCAGTAGACTCTGGATAGATGTGAGAATTGCGGCGACATCGTACGTTGGCGACCATCGATTTTGGAGAATGTCGAGACAGAGCTCGCCATTGGCATACACGTTTGGATGGAACATGCGAGAAAGGAACTTGACGGTAGGTGGTTTGTTGGGGTAAGACTCGTCAAAGGTCAGCAGAAGCTTGAACGTGCCGTCCTCAAAGGGCGTATCGGCTGGTCCAGGGTTGGAATGGATTGCCGGAAGGCAGAGATGCGAGGTGTCAACTGGAGCGACATCAAGAGGTGACTAAAACTTGCCTGGACCAAAGATCACGGCGTTCCATACCATGATGTTGTCGGGACATGGGCTTCCTGAGACGCCACTGGGCGGGTCAGTCGACAATCGTTTCAAGTCGCGAATGAGGCGTCGTCTGCAGTTTGTAGACTAGCGTCCAAGTTGTTGATTTGGACTAGGACGTGGTGAAGTGAAAGACGCACCATAATTAATCGGTATATGAGCGAGTGCTACAAGAGGGATAATACAAAAAGTCCAATGTTGCGCGGTGGGTAGACAAGATCAAGAACGTAGTTCAGTTAATGCGCCACTTTGCCCCAAGAGGCTGCATTTGTCAGCCGCCCAAACCCTAACCCAAAATTGGGGGTTCCCGTCAACTGCTTAGTGCAGACTTCCCGTACAAACGATAATTTATAAATCCTCTGGCTTGTTCAACAATCTTCCTTCCATCCCACCCTCGACCATCACTACCTGGCCTGTAACATGGCCGGACACTGTCGATGACGACAACACCACGATCTGATTCGCAATATCCAAGGGTGTCGCAACTTTTTTGAGAGGAGTCCTACGAGTATGGCGTTGAGGAGCTGCCCTACAGTATAGCAGCTGATTGGTCACTCACGTAGCAAGGGCGCGGTAGACCACGTTAGGGTCTGCCAGAGCGCTCTCCGCCATGGGAGTTCTCACCCAACCCGGGGCAACCGTGTTCACTCTGCCTTTTGGCGCGATCTTCACGATCTCGTTCTTCAACGACATAGTCAAACCATACATCATCGCTGGAAGAATATCCGACGGTTAGATAAGCTCGACATAACATAGACAGACATTCACCACTCTTCGTGACGGCGTAGTCAGCATGTCCTGCCTCGCCGTATTTACCAGCCGTACTTCCAATCAACACTATCGCTGCCTTCCCCTTGATCTCCGACGTTGCGTTTCTCAGCCGTTTCAAATATTCACGGCAGATCAAGAAAGACGAGGTGAGGTTGGTCGAGATGGTATGGTTCCATCGCCGAAGGGTCATGTCTGCCACCGGGACATCCTCCGTGGGCCAAACCCCGTGGTTCACAATGAGCACTTGCACAGGACCGGCGTGCTCGATGGCTGTGAACATATTCGCGACGGATGTTTCATCGGAGAGATCGGCTTGAACAGCCTGAAGATTGGCGTAGGCGTTCGAGAGGCTCTCCAAAGGCCCGTATTGGGTGTTGTAGTGGGCGGTCACCTCAGCGCCGAGCGCTGGTAGGTTGCATTAGTTAGACGGCATTATGAAGCGTACGAGCGCAACGTGAACTTACAGCAGTAAAGTTTGGCGGTCTCGAGACCGATCCCTCCGCTTGCACCTGTCGATCCATGTATCGATCAGCTTGATCTGGAACGTCAGATACAGCTATCAGCAGTACTATACCTGTAACGAGAACGTGTACGTCTTTGAGTCCAAAGTCCATGATGTTTATCTGAAAGACAAGGTACTGTCGCGGTGGTTGTCAAAATGACTCGACGCTATCAAACGGGCTTGAGGCGTGCACAAAGCTTGCTCAGGCTGGACCATCAGCTGAGTATGGGAGCCTCGTGGTCATTGACCATGTTTCAGCAGCCTGGGAAGTGTTGCTGTGGAAATGACATGGTGTTGGTTTGGCTGGAAATGGACATCAAGCTGGAAGTACTGTACACACACCCTATTATTAGGACCGTTGGTGAAGAAGTTTCGCAGAATCAGTACTAGTAGTACAATTAAAAAATGGCCTGACCTGGGGAATCTGGAAAAGGTCAACGTACTCGGTCGGTTTAGGTTAGAACATGAAATTAGGACAGCAGCTGGCACCTGAACGGACACCCTCCATGATGGGTTCAAAGATACCCGAACAGCTCCCCAGCCTGAAGCCTGCTCGTGGGAATCACGTGTATAAAGGCATTTTTCGTCCTTTACTTGCTCCTTCATCAGCTTTGGAGACGGTATGAACGTGTTTTCTTCCATTATAGACACTTCAGCAACATCGTTGTACATCTCGCTGCTGTCCATTGCGTTCAACCCCATCGCATGGAACATCGTCGCCCGTAACGGTAGGACAAGCCACACAAATCCTTCCCGACCCAAACACTGAACCTGGGAGTAGAGTACACGAACAGGACGATCACCCGCATCTTTGGCGGTAACGCACGCCATGGTTGTTACTTTCTCGCCATGTTAATATTCTCGTTTGGGATTTTGCGTGATCACTTGTACGTTTTTCCCTCCTTTGTCCTCATATCCAAATCTTATTTGGTACGTCGCTGGCACAGGTACCAGCGCGCGTTGAACGACCAGCCTCGCGTCCCTTTGCTTCCAGAGCCTTATGCGACCATGATCCCCATCATCGTGTTTGCGATTGGTCAAACCTTTGTCCTAACGTCTACCTACGCGTTGGGGGTCACGGGGACGTTCCTCGGGGATTATTTTGGGATCTTGATGGATCATCGCGTGGAAGGATTTCCCTTTGATGTTTTGAGGGATCCCATGTACGTTGGAAGCACCTTGTGTTTCGGTGCAACTGCTCTCTGGTAAGCCAATTTCTCCGACGTCGCTTCCTTCTCGACGTTAAATTCGTGTCTTGGAGGTATGAACGCCCGGCTGGGTTTTTGATCACGGAGTACCTGTATATTGTATATATCATTGCCTTGCGCTTTGAGGGGTATGTCATCCGCGTATCTTCACCTCTACCAGTCACTAACACATCCATAGGCCCTTTACCGACATGATCTATTCCAAACGCGCGGCGAAAAAGGAGTGACTTTTTGGGACCCGCTATATCACTTTATGACGTGCGTCCATTGGGGTTGCTCGTTGACCGGCTTCCCGAGTTAGAGTACCCTAGTAGATATTCTTTCCGCGGTTTTGCTATCTCATGTGGTTACCCCAGCGGTATACGGACATAACGATGAATGAATAGAGGGTATTAGTTATACTCCACCGTTTGTGGCCGTCTGGGATGATCAGACACGGTCATCGCCTTGAGGTTTCCTACTCCCACCGATCAACCCCGCTTCTTCATTGTCGTCGGCATCACCGTTCCTGAACATGACCGTCCCACTCTCGACATTGTATTCCACTTCATCGAAGCGCGTTGTGAATGGGATATGAGTTGCCTTGGAAGCAAGGTGAGGGTAATATTGCCTGTATGAAAAGTAGGCGACGCCGAGGCCGAGCGCAGACCCCGAGAATACGTCTTCCCAATGGTCTGTCATGTGGACACGGAAATAAGAACGAGTACGAGCAACATGGTATAGAACGTACGTCGGTAATCCATTGTACGCGAGAGCGCCACCCAGGAGGCGACTCCGAGGGGTACGAGCGTCAGCCACACCTTGCCCTGCATAGGGACGAAAGCTATTCAGCGTTCCATTTATCTCGTTCGGATTTGAAAGATGCTCACGGCGTATCCACGGGTATCAAATAGGCGGAGCTTGCCAGCAAGGTAGAACGTCAGGAATCCAAGTCCGGCAAAGGATACTTTGAGCGCTCCGGGTTAGTCGCGTCTCTGGATTGCAAGGTAGACAGGCTCACGGCTGGAATGACCGCTTGGGAAGCTACGCCAGCCATCTTCGAGGATATGTTTTGACGTCTGCGTGCAGATATCAATTGTTGACAGGCCCCACGGTGAATCCGCAGAACCGGCCAAGGGCTGACAGCGCGAGATGACATCTACGGAATTAGCACGGGTCTCCGGGAGGAATCTATCTGAGCACAGGAAACCCACCAGGACGGGGACGACCAACAGCGACCTTGACGATTTGTGTAATGGAGCCGGCGATGGTGATCGACAACCACACTGAATAGCGAGCGACGTCAAACCGACATCAGGACACGCGAGAAAGGAAAGGGGCGCACGACCGAGGGTGCTATGGTGGAGATCCCACCATGATCGTATAAACAACAAATTGACAACGATTTGGACGCCTAGGGGGAGCGCGACGCTGAGGAGCCCAAGTGCATTTGACTAAGGCATCCTAATGAGAGTGTAATGTGGTAGGAACGACGGTATGACGTACGCTGACACGTTGATGGACTGCATAGCTGGAATGAAAGTGAGAGGGTCCGTGATGAATGCAAAGTATTAACTTGAAAGACTTGACTCACGGGTGCCGCAAACTGCCAGTATATGTCAGGCTCGACGATGCATGGGACCATGAAACGAAGGAGACTCACGAGAGATCCGTGAGCGAAAAGTGTCTCTTGAACCCAGTGACATGATGGCCGATATAGTACAAGATCCACCTGCCGACTCATCATCGACACGGTTCACTGCAACGCATGAACGAGACCGCGTACCACAAGGCACATGTGACGATCCTGAAAATTACACAGTACACCAAGAGTCAGAGCTGTGAAACCATCTCGTTACCCTCCGAAGTGCCAGTTCACTCACCAATCCGGGGCATAGGAAACGATGACTTGACGAAGACTGGGGCCTCTGCGGAAATGGTTCATCGTCGGTCTGGTGTGGGAGGAAGAGGGAAGAGCTTGTTGGCTCGAATCAAGCTCGCGTAACTCGAACCCGTAAATATCATACATGCGTGTGTTCAATCTTGACAGCCACTACAATATCACGAGGGCCGCGTCACGGCCTGCCATTCGAATTGACACGCTCGAAGCGACTTGGACGCGAAATGCCTAAAACGGCGGCAACACGTTGTCGGATGGCTAGCTTTGGCCCGTGTGCTACTGCTCCAGAGCACTCTGCCTTTGGTCTAGAGGTTTGCCTGGCAAATCTACGTGTTCGCTCTTCGCGAAGCTTGGCAAATGCGGCTCTACCTCGGCTGGCAAGGTTTATATCGCTGGCATGGACGGTTCACTGGCAGAATAACCTCATTGATAGCTCACTGTGTTATCACCCTCTTTTGAACAGGAAAGACATCCAGAAGAATCGCCCGGTAATGACAGGTGCTTTGGGTGATGACCGGACCATCGATCAATCCTTGGAGCCTCATACTTCACAACCGTAAGCGTTGGCCCATGTCCACGTTCAAGCATCTCAGTCATCCCATTCGCTCGATGAACGCTAGAGGTGCTAGTCTTTGCCGTCCATTTTACGACGTCTCGACTGCCAACCCTCCCCGCCACCACCGCGGATTTTCTTCGGTTCGTCCGCCACCTCACACGTCCGTGATCTGTCCAGCGCTTGCGTCCAAAACTATCGTTGCTGTTCCGGGGACTCTGCGGCATGTTCTCACGCTAACCCTGTCTCGCGGAACATCTTCATTCTTATTTCGCGCTTTCATTACATCTATGGTGGGATCTTCATTTGGATGTTCACCCTTTTCTAGCCGATTGCTCAATCGATCGTCCATGTGAATGTGGGGTGGCTCATGGCTCAGCGCCCAACCTGAAGGATGGGGGTGCCGCGTAAAGGCCAGCCAGGGTATGATACAGGTGATGTGTCGATGATGTTGGTTGGTTGGCGTTCGACGATGCAAGATTCGGCGAGCCCACGGTTCTTGCGCTCGAAACCAATTACTATAATACTAATACATAACATAACATACATGAGGCCTTTATTTGCAGCCCACTATACATAGATAATTTATCTGCATCCGCGTTCTCAGAGATAAAAAAATGTCGCAGGCGAATTTAGCAAGGGTATGATCCTGCTCTAGCCTCATGGCGGCGCATACCACCACAACGTGGTGACCCCAACGGGGAACGTGTACGTCGCCTAAATGTCCCCAAATCAGCACAGGACTGGCATCACGCACAAAGTCGGCTGCCGCTATACTCACCTGCATACCTCTAAACTCGATGGTCGCCGTGACAGGCTGCGGGTTCCACGTCGTGGACGCACTGTCGTCCCTATCCATCGCGCAGCTCAACGTTTCAATCTGGTTCGAGGGCAGAAGACGACGTACCAGTTCAACACGACGATACTATATCTATTCCAGTCGGTCGAGGAGACTCGACCCGTGACGTATGCACCGACGACGAGGGCCCAACTGAGATTTCCTTTGACACTCACCCCTATTCGCTGGCCCCATGGTCCCCCACTGTCGCGCGGCAGGATAGCCTTGGAAGCCTGAGCCATGGTGTAGAATTCCTGGTTCATGCTCCAGGTCCCGTCGCTATTGATTTGGACGACGCCTCGGCATCCACCACCACAGCTGTTGGATCCAGGGAGCTCAGGGCCGCCGGTACTATCGAGTGCGAGATTCCACATCAGTCCTGTTGAGGACCCATAGTTGATACTGCCGATGAAGCTAAAGGAAGCTTTTGTTCAATCAGCGAGAAAAATCCACTATTACTAAACCTACAGGTTGTCCATATACCACTTGTGTGCGTGTCAGTCTATACTCACACCAGACCCTTTGGAGAACGTACCTTGATATCACTCCACCAGTCGGAGCCGATAGTGCCTGTACACTCCGTGAAAAACACTTCCTAAGGAGAATCTCAAAATGGACATCGTAATGATATTGGTTCCTCTCATACCTTGCTGGGGTACTGAGAGGTGAATGACGCTTGCTCACTCACACTGCCCTCATAGCAGTGGAAAGCGACCCCATCAAAAGCATTCCCTCCTTGCTGCATCTGGAACGTAGTGAGTCAGTACCTGATTCCAACCGTACGCCATTCTCATCACGAACGAGTTGAACAGGGTAATTCGCGGCATCGGACCAGTTGTGTTCATATCCGATGATCTTGGTGTTCGAGAAGCCATTCGAATTCATCAGGCTACGTAACGCGATCCCGATGTTTGCTTCTACGGACACTGGCATGCTACATGAGGGGTATGTTGGATTGCTGTTTTCAGGTTCGTTCTGCCAGAGATGCGTGAATTGGCCGTCACGTTCCTGTGTATCGGTCAATGGCGTCTCACCTGGATTGCGATGGCGTAGACAGGGATCCCTTCGCTGGAGAAGCCTTGAAGACTCTTCAAGAGGTAATTCGCCACTTTAACATACGGTTGACGAAAGCATCAAGCGAATCGTTTCAAGATACGCACTAATAGAGATATACGCTGTATTCAAAGAACCGCCGTTCATGGTTCCGCTCTTCATCCACCCAGGCTAATCAGGGTGAGAAATCGTACCATGTGATAATGGGCACGCGTATACTCACAGGAGACCACGGAACGACGTGGACTCTCAACCATTGGTTGATCGACAAGATATCCCTGAGGGTCGAAAACACGTAGCTCGGCGCAGCGCCGATGTTGAAATGGTTGAGGTTAACGTCTCCACTAGTGTCGTCATAGCTATATGCTGTTCAGAATGTATTTCAACAGCGTGCTCGTGATGAAAGGGCGAGCCGTACTCTTTGTTGAGAAGTCCGAGGCCCCAAGAGGAACCCGAATGTAAGAGAAGCCGGCAGAGTTGGAGCCATCGGTGACTAGACCATCGGACTTATCAGCGGGTCCTGTACGCCAGGCTCGGATGCATGCTCACTGTTGAAAAGTGAATCCAGCAATTGCCAGTAGCTGGTCGGATTCTGAGACTAGAAAAGTATTCGGTTCAGCCACGTGTTTGACACATGGGGTCCCGTTCTTCGTACCTTGAGAGTGTTCAAAAGGGACGCAGACGAGTCAGCTGTCCTTGATGGTTAATCTCCGTTACGGTTTCCTAAATCGAATGATCACCCACTCAACGCAGCGCCAAAGCCATAGATAGTTTGGTAAACGGCGGAGTCGTCAACGACTATATCCGCACTGCCGATGGCACCGGGCGTCACGAAATTTATCGGATCTGGAGTGGGCTGGAAGTAAGTGAAGAGCTTCTGCCTGTCCCATGTCGTTTGCCACTTTGGGAGAGAGACCCGGACATGAGTGAAAGCCAGAGCGGGGACAGGTGTCCTCGACACATACAATGTCATATATCTGTTGGCAAGCCACTGTGCCCAGGGTGCCGAGCAAAACGACTGTTGTTGTCAAGCGCATCGTCGCCTCTCAGTCAGCGACTCAGTACAGGGAGGATTAAAGGGAATGGCAGACGTACGTAGCAGGCTTGGGGGGCCATTAAATGCCAAAAGCAATGTAAGGCGGCCCGGATGGAATTTGCTCTTTCGAGGAAGAAAGACGGATTCATACGCTGCCGCGCGGACGGGCTTGAGTGAACCATCATCCTGTGAAACGCACACGAAGCACAATGGTAGCAGACTTGAGGGTGGCGCGCGACTCAAGGGCACATGGGCTATAATTGTTCTCTTTGTCCACCTCACGACACGGTGCCACCAGCCGGCAGGGGCAACGTCAACGGATCAATATGGATATCCACCAATACCGTACCGCCTACTTTGAAACACCTGGTATGTGATATACGGCTGGCAACGAGGCTCGATCGTTCGAAACGAGAATTCAGGAGAAAGCTATTCCACCTGAACGAACCAGAAAAGGTGAATCAAGAAAGTGTGACAGGTTGACGGAGCCGCACTCACCAACCGTAACGGAGAGTCCCTCCGATGGTAATAAAATGCTTAAGGAGTAAAAGAGTAAATGGCTACAGCGCGTGGCCCAACGGGGGAGACGACATTTCACTCACACCCGCTGTATAGCAATGCGCTACGGAGTCTACAATATTTGGCATCCCCGAGTCAGTGGCACGTTGCCATTTGATCCCGCGGAGGCCACTGGTTGGCACGACTTCGCTACAGAAACGCGACGATCGCGGATCCAAAGTAATGCGTAACGACAGGGGGATGGAATGGCGACCTGCACGAGGCAGCCGGTCTCGGCGTCAGCTTCCGTTCTCGAAATCGATGACTGGGCAGAGCTGAACGAGAAAACAGCGAACTGAGTGGCGATAGCGCTGCTGTTCATCTACGCAGACACACCATCAAGTACGGCTCCGAGACAATAGCTCGCGGTTGTCACAGTGGACTCGAGAGTAGAACGCAAAAGTCAAACTTTAGGCGGTCGACGTCGACTATATCAGGACAACTCGACAGGGCTGCCAAGGAAGTGGCGCCACGCTACTTAACCACCCTCAGCACACATCAATGGTATCTGTGCCTAACAAACGTTCATGGAGCAGTTGACACAAGGATACATGTGATACATATTCACATGTTTATCAGAAAAAGCCAAACGGGTCCTCCTGCGGTTTCTGAGTAGTGGTTGGGGATGCGAGGCTTTCCAGAGGGGAGGCAACATGATTCACGCCGGGTGATGATATGCTCCCCAAACCACCAAAGGCACTCTCTATACCACCATTCCCCCCACCACTCCCTCCACTTGCACTCATTCCCCCAAAGATTGATACTAAATCGTCCAGCGGATTTGCCGAAGCTCCAGACAAGAAATTTGCCGCTGCAGGCGAGGAAGGTAGGATCTGTGTTGCTGCGAGACCAGAGGGTTGCCCTTCTTGCGTCGAAGCGTCGTCGAAATCGAGTAGGTTTTCCGCCTGTTGGCCAGCCACGACCGTCTGGAGAGCTTTTTGCGCAGTGGAGCGATCGTCTGATAGCCTGCATGCGACACTCAGCGGAGAATTCACGTACAAAGAAAACAACGAACTCTAATCCCTTGCGTTGAACCGAGTCCGCACCTATCCGGCCATGGCCGATGAATGTTTCAGCCGGCTTGTGGTAAACGCTAGCCAAACTTGAGACATCTCCCAAGAGTTCTTCTAATACCGCTGGTGGCACCGTCGTTCGCGGAATCGATATCGGAGGTCTGTGCGCCAGAACGACGGCCTGCAGATACCAAATGTTCATCAGCTCAATCCCGTAGACGCCATTTAGAAAGTCGTACTTTTGCTGCACCGGGATCCGTGGACAACAATCTCCAGTAGATGTACGCACGGTCGCGCACGTCGGGTGAGTCACAGTCTTTCGTTGCTGTATTCAGCACCCGTTGCACTACACCCTGCGACGAGTCAGGCTTCTTCAAGAAGAGTTTGACAACTGCTGTCAAAGTTTGCAGTTGCACCTAATAAAACGCCTCAATAATGGTTCTCATCACCAGCTCACAGATGATGCGCACCTGATACGATTCCTCGGTAAACGTATCCACAAATGTACTCAAGAGTTCATCTGCGTTATCGATCTTTTCCGCATATTCCCCTATGATCCATATCAGCGATGCTTTCGCTTCTGGCTCATCCAACTCCTCGAGATTGGCACACAGTGTGGGTATGACGCCCTCGTAGGCCGAAGGGTAGTTACGGAAGATATCCTGTATCATTCTCGTCAGAAATCGTAACTCGTTGACCTCGTTGGCCGTACACACCTTCATTATCACCACAGCTTCCTGGACAACGTAGCTCACTCGGGTTCCGATGAGGTCCAACAGTACGTTCACACATCGTTCAGCAGCGCTCTCGATGCTAATGGCAGTTTGTCCTATTGCTTTGATGCTCTTCCGTACGAAATCGACGTCAACTTCCGAAGCATACCTGTCAAGACAAAACTCGACATTTGGGAAGCGGCAGCGGAGAGAGTACTGACTCCTTTAGTTCACTCAAGAGCGCATCAACGTTGTTGTCGTTCGCTAACCGCACCATGATGTCCAGCTTCTCGATCTTGACGTAGAGTGGATCATTGTACTTGCAGAAAAAGACTCTCATCTCGTTGGAGAGCAAGTCAGACTGTTTTTGGAGCAGAAGGTTGATATTGCGCAGCGCAACCCATTGAACCTCTGGGGGGGACGATAAGAGGGTAACTAATGGCGGTGCCATCTTGCGGACCAGTTGCTTTGAGAGCTCCTCTCGTCTTATGCTACGCATGTGTATCATAATCACCTGAGCAACATATGTCAGAGTGACGGATGTGATTTTAATGAACGCACTTTGACAGCCGCGAGTACAACACTCCCGTTAACGTGCTGGAGCTGAGGGACGACACGTTCACAGATGTGTTCGCTCTCTTTGTCATCTCGGGCAGTATAACGTGCCAGGGCGTTTAGGATTGCAACGCGACCCCATTCTGAGCACTCGTTTAGTGCGATCAATAGTTTGTTCAGGACTGATGACGTGATAGTAAAGATAGCTGGGTCGGAGGATGAGGGTGGAGCATGACTTGAGGTGGCGATTGTATGGATGTCAGTCAAAGCTGCGACCGTGTTCGCGACGACCTACGCGGTCGTTGGCACAGATCCATACTCGAAACGAACAGAACTCACCATGGGATTGCTGTCCGAAACCATCTCGTGCAGCTGTTCGAGGAAACCGTTGTCGATAACCAGCTCGGGTTTGAGATCATACAGCTTGGCGACACAGAGTGCGGCAGTCTTGCGAACGTAGGGATTCTCGTCCTTGAGAGCACGTTGTAGTGGATCACATAGATAGTCGATGATCTTCTCCGCGCGCAAACAACCCATCGTTCGGATGGCGAGAGCCCGAACGAGAGGGTTAGGATCTTCGGAGTCCTTGACGAACGTATTCACGGCTAGTATGACGAGCTCAGGTTGGGTCTTTGCATAGTTCATGAGATACAGGTAAACAAGTTTCTTCTGTTCGAGGTCGTCTGTCTGCATGTTTTTGAGGACATCGGGAAAGAGACCAGACACGTCTGTCCGAAATGTCGGTCGCCGTGTAGGATATCCAAGATAGATTGTCGCACCTTTACCGACGGTCATGGATGCTATGACTCTCTTGATTGCATCCTTGCGTTTATCGCGGTACTCGCTGTTGAGATCGACGCTGAGCTCATAATTTTCGCCTTTGCGTGGTGCTCGTATGCTCATGGACGTTGGTGTGCCGGTGATTTACAGAGGTAAGACAACTCTCAGGGTGACCGTCGGCACTGAGCACGAATACGATGGCGTCCGGGTCGCTGGATGTCGACGTTCGGTGCTATGTAGTGGTAACAGAACAGCTTTGATAAAGCCCACACAACAGATTTCTGGTGATTTAGGACAGGTTTTACATAATTAATGGCGAACTAAATGCCAATCTCGTGCTTACAGTGCTTTGCATTGAGCAGCTCCTATTATACGTTATGAGAGAGTCTAGTAACTGATGACTTTGGTACATTTTGCAACACCGGTCCAATGATAGTATTATTTGCGAGCGCGAGTCACTTCCGGCTTTCCATACAAAGCAGATTCCCGGTTCCAGAGAGTCCACCTGACTTTCTGCACTGGAACCACCACGATGTCCGCTGGTGCCCACCATGTCGAGGTAATAAAGCTCCCTGTGGAAGGCGAGAATGGCATCGAGTCAGACCGCAAGATCTTGATTCTCTACGCAACGGAAACCGGAACAGCGCAAGACGTCGCTGATCGGATTGCAAGAGAATGCCGCAGGGGTCACTTTCAATGTCGTGTGTGCAACATCGGGTCTTATCCCCCGGTACGTAACACGCTGGCCCCTTGATGAATTGTTCTCATTTTTTTCTCAGGAAGAGTTGATCTCGGAACCCCTCGTCATATTTGTGGTCGCGACCACGGGGTCGGGCACAGAGCCACGCGCCATGACACCCATCTGGGGTTCTCTGCTCCGATCAAGTCTACCGGATGATTTATTCGAAGACATGAACTTTGCTGTCTTTGGGCTAGGGGATTCTGCCTATGAGAAGTTTTGTTGGCCAGCAAAGAAATTGGCTCGTCGGTTAACCAATCTCGGAGGACGTGAATTTTATACTAGAGGTGAAGGGGACGACCAGCATCCACTAGGGTAAGTTTCTAAGCTCGGCAGTGGTATTTAGAATTGCTGATCGGGAACCCAGCATAGAAGGTGCATCAGATCCGTGGATAGAACAGTTAATCGTGAAACTGCTAGAGCTATATCCGTGTGATGATTCACTCGAAGTGCTTCCGAAACTTCAAAAACCCCCGCCTCGCGTTAAGACAGTCACTGTTCCAGTGGAAATGGAGTGCACAGACCCTCTGGACGCCGATCAACAATATTGGGATGTAACGGTCAAGTGCAACCGCCGAATCACCGCACATGATTGGTTTCAAGATGTCAGGCACCTCGAATTTCTCTCAGAAAGAGATCTGGAGTGAGTGAATGTCTCGTCTGTGTGTATATACCCACCTCGATGATATAGCTATCTGCCGGGAGATGTTGCTATCATTCATCCTATTGCCCTGGCCTCAGAGGTGGATAGCCTTCTAGTGTCTATGGGCTGGGCGAATACCGCAGATGAGCCCTTTTCTATCACCCGTGTGATGAAAGGTGCGTTTCGGACAATTTCCTCGCATCATACTCATTAGCACACAGATCAATCGTTACCTGAACATACTCCTCAGGTTACAACGCTTCGCAAACTTTTTACTCGTTACCTTGATTTCAATGCAGTCCCTCGTCGTTCATTCTTTGAGTTGCTTCGTTGGTTTGCGACCGATGAAATGGAACGGGAGAAACTGGATGAATTCATTTCGAACGAAGGCGCCGTAGGTCGTCTGTGGCGGACAATAATTACGGACTGACCATCACATAGGGCGAGTTATACGAGTACTGTCAGCAAGTAAAGCGCACTATCAGAGAGGTGCTAACTGAGTTTCGGTCGGTACGAATACCAAGAGACTATGT
This sequence comes from Boletus pseudo-olivaceus, assembly GCA_038092955.1. Taxonomy (NCBI): domain Eukaryota; kingdom Fungi; phylum Basidiomycota; class Agaricomycetes; order Boletales; family Boletaceae; genus Boletus; species Boletus pseudo-olivaceus. Next base: position 106,844 of record JBBPRI010000008.1, read on the forward strand.
CTTTGATCTATTCCCTTCCCTTCGACCACGACAGTTTTCAATATCAAGCTCTCCGAAAGTATGTCTTTTGTAATGCGATACATTCGTTACTTACATAATCACACAGAGGCATCCTCATGAAATTCACTTGTGTGTTGCAATCGTCAAGTATCGTACGACACTTAGGGTACTTCGAAAAGGTGTCTGCACGAGTTTCCTTGCCGCACTTCAACCTGGTCGGTAAATTATCTTCTCGCTGAAAACAATCCGTACTGAGGCTCGCCGGCGTCCCCGAGGCGACAAGCTACGTATTACCATCCAAAACGGCTTGATATCGCTTCCGAACGATCCCCTGACACCGGTTATATGTGTCGGTCCTGGTACGGGCGTTGCTCCAGTGCGAGCAGTCATAGAGGATCGTGTCCATGCAGGGTCTGAGGGTCAGTCCATTTGAAATACTCCGCGCACATTATTTCTAGAGACACCGTCCAGCTACGCAACTTTACTTCGGATGCCGATCGGCTTTGAAGGATCATCACTACGGCGTAGAATGGGAAGCCTATGCAGAGGCAGGCAAAATCACATACCGTGTTGCATTCTCGCGCGATGGTCCTGAAGGCACGAAGAGGACATATGTTCAGGATCTTCTGCGGCAGGATAAGGAAAGAGTGTGGGAGCTTCTGGGGGTGCAGCGGGGCACGTTGATAATTTCTGGGTAAGTGACAACACGAGTTCCACAGCAAGGTTGACGAAAGAAATTGAATGTCAACGCAGGTCTTCAAACAAGATGCCTGCTGCAGTACGCGATGCTGTGAAGGAAGCGGTGGAAGAGTTTGGGGGCATGTCGGTGAGGGGTGCAGCAGACTTTGTTTCTGCAATGGAGCAAGAGGGAAGAATTATCGAGGAGTGTTGGAGTTGATAACAATTATCTTAGTCGAAGGATACTCCAAAATTTCCCAGCTGCTGGCAAAATCACCCCCGCAAGTACTCCGTGTTGATTCCGCGGACGATGATTAGTAATGATCCTCCTCGTCGCTCTTGACTTCCACTACCGTGATGGTGACTCGTTTGTCCAAGTCCAACTGTAGGCCCTCGCACTTTTCCGAGCAGTCAGTATACCTTGGCCTGGTAGCATTTCTACTCAGCATACGGTCGGTCGTCAAACAAGCGCCTTAACAGATAATTGGTTATGGTGGGGTTTGAAGTTTGTTGTAATGCCTGTAGTACTACCATTCAGCTTCTATGGCTGTCCGTGGCCCTGTTATCGATTCCCGAGGCATTCAAAACCGGACTCAAGCTACATAGGCTGTAGACTGTCAGGCGAGTTGTCCCCATCTTGATCCTACCTTCTTTCGGGGTCTTATTGTGGGTGCAGTCCTGTGCGGCCGAGGACTGCGGGCATTCAATGAAGGGCCCCAAAGCAGATGCTATGACCGCATGACACTATCTGTAGCAGCTTCGTGCCTCGAGTCACACCCAAGTTCTCTATTGATAACAGTGTAGGTCCGCCCAGTGCTGTTCGGACTCAGACCGTCGAATTTGGGTCAAATTCTTCGCCACAGATCAGCGAATATAAGGAAGTGCATGTGTTTTATTCCCTCCCCTCTCCTTCAACGCCACACTGTCTAGCTCCGAACTCATCCTCAATATCGTTCATCACCCAAATGTCACACTCTGTCCTCGAACCTGGGGACCTTCGTACACTGGAATATATCGTCACGCACGTGTTTTTTCCTCTCAAGCTTCCCGATGGGGATGACCACAGTATCCGCAACGATCGTTCTCTAGCTGCAGCAATCGCCTCTGTTGCACGTATATACTGTAATCACGTCGACAATGCCAACCTGCCTCAGTGGCATCGCATCTCAGGGATGTTGGACAATCTGCAAGCTACTGTTCAGTATGAAAGCCTGGACCGGTCCCGGACTATTTCTCAGCTCAGCAGTGTGAACATGGGAGGTAAGCTTTCGGGCTTCCACGGCATTTTAGAGACTCACAATATGTAGATATCCTCGTATTTTTTATCCGAGCTCAAAATGTAGCGGTCGTCTTCAGAAAGCAGAAAGATGTCACCATCTTCGAGTCGTTCGAAGTATCCCCGAAGGCTGAGGAGGTGATGGCTACGCAAGGAAAGCTCATCTGCTCATATCCTGGGCCGGCAATCGATGTCCCCAATGTTGTATTTGAAGACGAGAGCTTTCTTTCCGAACTCGTGAACTTCCTTGTTCACATGAACGACGATATCCTTGATTCCGTTCCAACAAGCCGAAAAGCGCAGTCCATCATTGTCGAAACCCGAGACACCGCCCACCCGCGTTATATCACCGAGTTGCTTACTGGCATCTTGAGAGGTGTCGGTGGCCCTGCGGACATCGTTCGCATCAGCAAACGTGTGGGTGATGACGTTGTATGGAATAACTCAAAGTTACCATGGCGACGGTCGTCGCTGTGGCTCGTTATCAGAGTTGCCATTCAGACCTCCCTGGATCGGTCCACTCTCGGGCATCGTACCTACAAGGAATTCATGCTATTCTTCATGTGTCACCTTACACAGGAAAGGATCTGTGAGGACCTCCCCAATGATGTACTCCAATCCATATCAGCCAAAATCAGCCGACGCTTGCGGAAACTGGGTTCTTTCGCGCCACACTGGCTCTCCTGCTCTGCGTTGCAGGCATGCAATTCCCTCCGATCGACTCTCGGGAAGAGGTGGGCAGAGGTACAGGCTGCTCAGCGCAGATCCCCAGTCTGGGCGTCATCTCAGCTCGATCTGACCCGAGACATTCAGCTGTCACTCTTGGGTAGCGGCGACTACCTTTGCAACGCTCTCGCTGATCGCAGGGTCATCTCTCACGACACCCTTTTTAACCCCGAACATCATCCTCGAGGTGCTCTGGGTGATTTTCTGTCCTCTGACGGGGTCTTTTTCGAGGGGGCGTATCGTGCTGAGCCCCGCGTCACCCTCTTCGATGTCGAGCGGGCGGTTGAGCACGGTATCGACGCCTGGGTTGATGGGGTCACAAACAACGACGAAGCTTGCGTGAAACTAGAGATCTTGGCAAATAAATACTCCTCCAGCGCGCTGGCAACGTACGCAAACAAGCCGGAACATCTGTCGGTCATGCTGTTGACCACGATCGAGCTATGGGTTGCGCTGGACAAAATAGCTATCAAAGAGATTCCCATGCTCGCAGAGTACTCTCCGGAGGTCCCCGCAAGTCTTCTGGAGGATCTGCTAGTTTGCAAGGGTGGGAGTCTCCGTCGTCTTCGCCACATACACCGATACCTCTCTCGTCGCCACTCTCTGTCACCAAGTCGAGGGTCGGCTTTTTCTCCGACAATCACTTCAAACAGTTTTGCCATCCGCTTCTACAGAAGTTCTTCGCATCTTCAACGCCTCAAGACTCGAATCGAAGAAGTAGCGCGGTGGGAAGTTCGTGAAAAGGTTGCTGCACTCAAGAGAGCGAATGCTCATCATGCCGATCTTCGACAACGCGCTACTAAGCTTGATCACGAGTTCACTATTGGTGATCTGGATGGCTGCAAATACCATGCCCCCCGCCGCTGCACCAAGTGCTCCGTCGAAAAGGAACGTAACAACATGGAGATATCCGTTCACGAGTGGCCGTTACCGGCTGAGCAACTCCGCGCTGAGGCTGTCGTGTTTGAACTAGACTGCCCAGTCTCCTTCAACATGTGGCGCACTGCCACATTCCATCTCTTGGTCGACCTTTGTTCCCCGCCCATCAAGCCAAAAGATCCCTATATCCAGCTCAGCAAATATGCCGCGCTCCAGCCTTACCTTGTTCGGCACCCGAGATCGCGGATCTCCCTCGCTTCCGACACAAAACCGTTCGTTGTCTCACATTATAGGAAAACGTCCATTCCCACCACGCAGGGACAGGTCTGCGTCAACAATGGGTTAACATTCTATGGCTTTGATCGCCTCGTTTGTGTTCCTGTCTCGGAGGCGTTCGGTCGTGGCAACATCAACAGGTTTTGCACGTACCAGCTTGAAAGCGGGTCATACCAGAATTTGCAAAAATACGTTAATGCCACCTCCCACACGTCGAATGAAGTCGTGGCAAACCAAACCGACTGCGACAAGGACCTGTCCATCCATGAATTTATGGCGTTCGGACACCTGCGCAGTGGCGGTTTCCTTCAATGGCTCAACATCTTGCGAGAGCTTCGAGGTCGCTCGCTGAGCTTCCATCGTCCCGGGGTCCATTTGTTGTTGGCTCAGGCGGTTTCTCAAGTTGGACCGCGTGGAAAAACAGGGTGGACATGGCATCAGGAGATCCAAAAGCCTTCCTTTTGCTATGCGCTTCTAGGGGAGCTCGAGAGCCTCCTCCAGGATGTGGAAGCAAATTGGCTAGAAGCAGTGACAATGGATACAATTTCGTTCCTGCTCCGTCGTCTAATTGCGTCCAGTCGTGATCAAGCTGTCACGCAGAAAGCGCTTGGACTGCTCTGTACTGCACGTGGCAAGGTATTCTCTTGGGTAGAGGAGCTATCGGTTAAGCTCGCGAAAACACCGGGAGATGAAGAGTTGCGTGGATTTTTGCGGGATGCCGCCGCCGTTTGTCGAAGCACGTTCGACGTTGACCCCGCCGTGGTCCGAACACTTCTTCATTCGGCAGAAGATATCGAGGTTCTACTTTCTTCCGCTATATTAATTCACGACCACACGCCCAGCAAGTCTTGCCTCCCCGCATATTCCCAGCTACTCCTTGACCGAGATCGCCGCGTCTCTCTGGCTCTTGAGAGTGTCATAAGCGACGTTATTCAAGCCGACTCGAGCGATGAAGGGATCGACCTTACGGTTGGCAGGGTTTGGCCCCACTACCGTCCAGGGTCGAAATGGAAGCGATTGGAGAATCCGAATTCACGCTGGTTCTCGTGCGCGACCGCACGAACAGTTGACCAGTGTTCGCAAGTGGTGCATCTTAATTTACTTGATGGGTCACTTTTGGTCAACGGGAAACCGCGCGCGAGATTGCCGAACGAAATTCTGCAGCATCCTCTATACATCCTAATATTTGGCGAGGTACGTCGTGCCATGCCTAATGTAACGGAGGTTACTGATTACGTGTGCAGCAAGTGCTCGAGGTCTTACCAAGTGATCTCCCAGGGATGGATTACTCCACACGCAGCATGATCTCCGGTCACCAGGTGAGCGCATTTTCGCATATGTACGAGATAACTTTGAGGACTCAGGAGGGATGCCTAGGTGTACTTTTCTCTCAGAAGCAACGGCTCTGATCTCGTGATACGAGCGGTTGCTGATTCGCAAACAATCGAGCTCATCCCTCAAGAAAAGCTGAAGGGAGACCTTCCGAGTGTATTGATTCAGAGACATGCTCATTGGTTGAACCTTTCTACATCCGTCATGGAGATCCGCCCTCTCGACAGCCTTTGGAAGGGTTCGTCAGAGAACTGGAAGATGGATTGTACTCCTGGGCAATATCGTATGCGCAGAGGTCGTGAGTTCCTCATAGACATCCGAAGCCAATCTTGGGCCATGGTATCGGACCTCTTGCAGCCGCTTGACACCCCACAGAACCTTCTTGTCACCGTGACCCCGATTGACTCTGACCATCCTTCAACATGGCAACTGTCCGTCGCTCTACCTCGCTATCGCCTATCCTTTTACGTCGATGAGGATGGGGACCTCCAATCTCACAACATGCGGGGCATGGCTTATGACGAGAACCAATCTATCGGAACTCTGTTTGGTTTGGTCAATCGGCTTGTGCTTCGGCCAAAGCTCAGAGAAAACGTCAACGCCGACGGACTGGTCCCACGGTGTGTCCTCATCCCCGAGGGCGCGATCTCGTTCCAGATGGATGGCCATCACATTCGCATCGAGATTGACACCCGTGGTCCTTCCCTTCAGCGAGTCACGTACCAGACCTACAGGATCGATACCGACCTGGGCTACCTGACAGGAAATGGCAGTTTGACGAGCAAGCTGTACTGTGCTTATCTGCACGCTCTGACTAGCGGGTGCGACACCGATCCGCTGACAGGCAGGTCGGGTACGGAGGAAGCGCTGTCTCTACTGCAGTCAGCCAGCTGTTGGTCAATCATGAAGTTCGGTTCTCGCGACGCGGAGCTCCTGCGCTTGATCGCGTCCATGTGTCCCTCACGTACATGGTACCCCAAACATCTCGAGCGTATGCAGAAGGTGGAGTGGCTCCACCTTCCGGTAAATTCTCAGCATCGCGAGTTGTACCTCGTTTCCAAAGCAATCAAAGAACACTACGAAAGAGTGCAATTATTCCACGAGAACCAGTCGAGCACTTTGTTCCAGGACTTTCCATCACATGACGGTCACCTGCTAGACCGCAGTGCGCGACGAGCTGCGTATCTATTCCCTTCCGAGTTTTCTGGGCAGCCTTCTGGGGCAGATTTCGATGTCCGGTACCCCGCCAGAGACCTAATCCAGGTTGGCTCGGGAGAGCATCGCGCCTATACCGTGGCCACTGTCGTTCACTGCCGGACCCCCGATTCGACGATTCCGAAGGACATACTGAGCATGGTGGAATCATGGACGGCTGTGTCTCGGGATACTACTTTCTCTCTCCAGTATGACAGGTCGTGGTTGGTTCCGGATCTTCCGTCGGTTTGGCTCGATGCGTACAACCTCCTGCGAGGAACGGATGAAAGAAAATGGTTTCAATTACTTTTCTCACTGCCCGCGATGGCGTATGCCTCATCAGAACTCACCGACCTGGTCCCCGCCCTCGTAGCCTTTGCAACAGATTCACAGTTCCGTTTGGAGGATCCACCACCCTATGATTCTTACAATCCCTCGGAAGGATATTCTCCCTCCTCGTACACCTTGCGCAATTATGTTTTCGACTGTGCCCACCCCTTCGAACGTAGCCCTGAAAGCAGAAAACCTGCAACATTTGGCGAAAGTCACAACAACTTGCGAAAGCGTCAACTCAGAATGTATAACAACAGACGAAACTTGGACATTGACACAACAGTTGAACTGTTGTTGAATGCTTGGCCATGCGAGGCACCTCCATGGTGCTCACTCAACCCGGATTTATACGACGTGGCGAACCTGACATCCAACATTCAGAGTCACTTCTCCAGCCGTTATCGCAATCTCAAGATCAAAGAGCACCTCGTTCGTGTCCAGCAGATCCTGAACAACGTACACTCCCAGGGCATCCCAACCCCAACTCTCCAATACTCTTTCGACCCCTCGCAAAGCATTCCCTCTTGCATCCCGTGGCCATTTACGGCGCACCAGCTATTCACTAGACCTACAATATCGTTACAAGCACATGACAACTTACCTGGATACGCTGCTGACTCCGGGAATACCTCGCCCTCTGATGCCGCCCCGTTGCAGCAACTAATTGCCAAAGCGGAGGCGAACGCAGTAAATTCATTCCAGCAACAATACGTCTCGACGCTCCGCGCTAGTGCAGAATGCTTCGGAAGTGAGGTGTCCCTTGTAGCCCACGGAGCGACGGAGCTACCTACTACCGAGACACTTCTGGCACACTATGGTCGGTGCCGAGCTAGCTACATTAACGGCTTTCAGCATCTGAAGCATTTTCTGGGCCCGAGAAGCCAGAGCGAACAGGTTCTTGAGCAGTCAGGCCAATGGCCACGCATCACTCCACATACACTTTTCCGGTGCCTCGCGTCTAATTCGACAATCATACTCTCCGACGAGTGGAAGAGATGTCTCATCGAGTTGTCTCTACTCGCGCTGAAGCTACAACGTTCTCGAAGATTGCTCCGACTACACCTCGACAACCTTCACGAGGATCTCTGCAGGGAACTACAGAATGAGGGATGTGATGGTTGGAACGCAGAAGCACATCCAGACTGGCTATTGATTCAGGTGTGTTCCCCGTATTATGGATGTATGTACCAGCTGACACCAGGTCCCTCGCCCACATCAGCTGCAAGGCAACTTTTTAGTTCGTCGTGTTCAAGCTGATGTTGCCAACGAAATGATAACGCCATGTTCGGGTGCCAATACGGCGATGCAACTCAATATGGGCGAGGGAAAGTCATCCGTGATTGTCCCTATCGTTGTCGTTGTTCTTGCCGATGGTGATCAACTCGTCCGTGTCATTGTCCCGAAAGCGTTGACGGCGCAGATGTTCCACCTTCTTGCGGATCGCCTCGGTGGGCTCGTCAATAGACGATTATACTTCGTCCCAATCTCTCGTTCCCTTAAGGTCAACCATCAGAAAGTGGCTGCCCTCCGCGAAATTATGGCGGAATGCATGAAGGAGCGCGGGATTCTGGTCGTCCAGCCAGAGCATGTCTTGTCGCTCAGGCTGGTAAGCGTCGAGAAGCAGCTGCCTCAGGCAGAGGACGGTCAACTGGCAAACATGTTACTGAACCTTCAGAGGTGGCTCCATTCCCATTCGCGAGATATTTTGGACGAGAGCGATGAAATCCTTCACGTTCGGTATCAGTTGGTATACACCATCGGCCATCAGCAACACATGGAAGGCTTCCCCGAACGATGGACCACTATGCAGCAAGTTCTCAGCCTCGTGAGCAAACATGCGTCTTCCCTTCGAGACTGTTTCCCGCTTGGAGTAGAGTACGAGCGCGGTCCGTCTGGATCATTCCCCCACCTTCGTATCCTGCACGCAGACGCCGGCCAAGAGTTAATCTCATGGATAGTGCAAGACGTTATCGGTGGTCGGCTTCCAAATTTCAGCTTTGGACACCTCCGCTCGGGCCTTAGGGACGCAGTTCGAAGTTTCATATCGTGCGCGAGCGTTCCTCCCGAAGATGTACAATTGGTAAAGGAGTACTCTCAACAAACTCCTCTGTGGGGTGGTCTGCTACTGCTGCGCGGCCTCTTGGCTACCGGCATTCTTCTATTTGCTTTCAGAGAGCGACGGTGGCGGGTAGACTATGGCCTTGCCTTAACGCGTACCATGCTTGCAGTCCCATACAGAGCGAAGGACATCCCAGCACAAAGGGCCGAGTTTGGTCATCCGGACATTGCCATCATCCTCACCTGCCTATCGTATTACTACGGTGGTCTCAACGAAGAACAGCTGAGAGTTTCCTTTGAAATTTTATTCAAACAGGACGACCCATCCTTGGATTACGATCTCTGGGTTCGAGAGTGTCCTGATGTGCCAGAAAACGTGCGGACCCTAGGTGGCGTCAACATCAAGTCGTCCGAACAATGGACGGAGTCTCTAGTTCCTCTGTTCTCGCGGAATCTGGCAACAGTCGATTTCTACCTTTCGAGTGTCGTGTTCCCGAAAGAAGCCAAAGAGTTTCCCTCAAAACTGTCGTGTTCAGGTTGGGATTTGGCAGAGAAGAAGGAACGCCTACTGACCGGTAAGTCAAGGATAAACCCCCTCGATTCCCGAGCTCGCTGGCTGAACCATGTTTTAGGATTTTCGGGGACGAATGACGGTCAATATCTATTACCGCTGCACATCACCCAACGCGACCCCGATCATCAGCGAGGGACCAATGCCAAGGTTCTATCATATCTCCTACAGCTGGAGAACAAGCACTATATGTGCATGACCAGAGAGAATGGCGAGCGGCGACCCACACGGGAGTTCCTCGAGATCCTGGTTTGCCAGAAGCCTGAGATCCGCGTCCTATTGGACGTCGGTGCTCAAATGCTCGATCTCAATAACCATGAACTGGCTGAAGTATGGCTAGACATCAACCGAGCTGCTTCTGCCGCGATCTATTTCAATGAAGACGATGAGTTGACAGTGTGCACACGAGACGGAAGCACGCAACTTCTGATATCGTCACCATTCGCGCAGCAGTTGGATCAATGCGTCGTATACCTCGATGATGCTCATACACGTGGTACCGACATGAAGTTTCCGAGCAGATTCCGCGCTGCTGTCACACTTGGTCCGAGAGTCACCAAGGATCGCTTGACTCAAGGTACGTACGGCTTGCGCTAGTGCACTTCGGTAATCTGACTGTTAGTTACGTTGATCGCTCGTAGGTTGCATGCGGATGCGGAAGCTCGGCCACGGACATTCCATCATGTTTTTTGCACCTCTCGAAGTTGATCGGCGTATTCGCTCTGTAGCCGGCAAAGGCCCTTTGGACGTCGTCGACACTATGGATATCCTACATTGGGCTATATGTGAGACATGCCACGATATTCAGCAGCGGGCGCCTCATTGGGCACAACAAGGGATGGACCATACATCCCGATATGCCGCTTGGACCAGCTTCTGCAGAGATCAGCTATCCTCGAAAGCGCTTTCGGAAGAGTGGCTCCAGCCGGAAGCCAAGAGGTTGGAAGATCTTTATGGACGCGAAAACACTTCGAATTCGGCATTGCTGGCCGCTTCGAACATTCGCCAACGCTGTATCGAGCTCGGGGTTTTGTCGCTCCGCGATGTGAGCATGGATGAGGAACAGGAGCGAGAAGTTACTCATGAAGCTGAACGCGAACGGCAAGTGGAACGGCCCCGGAGGGTGCCACCAGCGAGCCATTCAGTCCATCAAGATGTCATTTCCTTCGTAATGACAGGTGTCGTTCCTACAAATACCAAAGCTTTCCGACCAGCTTTTGAGACACTTGATGCGACTTCCGCGGCCACCGACGAGGTGCACGTTTGGAGTCGATTTGTATTGGCCACGACGGACTTTCAAAAGACCATCCGCTCGTCAATAAATATAGACGAGTACTTGCGCCCTGTCCAGTGGGTCGTTTCCGGGAAAAGTGATCACAACGAAGTGCTCGTCATTTTGAGCCCTTACGAAGCCAACCACTTGATACCGTACATCAAGTCGAGCGACAAAGTTCACCTCCATGTGTACACACCCCGCATCACCAAATCCATGAAACCATGCGACGACCTTGCTTTGTACAACACCCCCACTGTCCCCACCGGGTGGACCCCTCCCTGGCCTCTTATAGATCAGTTGAACGTGTTTGCTGGCCAGCTATACCTGAAGGACTACGAGACGTACATCCGGTTGTGTCGTTTCCTTTGCGTCTATGCAAGGGACTTGGAGGGCGAAGAGGGCATTCAGGTTGGGCCCGATGGGTTCATCTCGCCGAGCAATCGGCCAATGCATCTACAGACCGTGGACACATTCCAGAGTTCGCCGATGACTTCTGTGAGGACATTGATGGGCCTGCGCAGGAAAGGGATGGGCTTTGCACCGACGCACATGGGGAAACTTTTCGATGGGCGGTTGCTTTCTGAAGACACTTTCCATGGTCGTGATGAGGTGCGTTTCGTCTTACCTATTACTGTTCAGTCCTATAATTGTCGGATATCCCCTTGATAGTGTGCCTCATGACTTCCAGGTCTCAGACGCGAGATTTATCAATCTAATCTCTGGGATCTTCAGGTCAGGTGCTATGTAAATCACGGTTGGGCGATTGACGATCCGGATTGTTACTATTGTCCAGAATGTCAAAGATGACTAGCATACAACGATGGTGGACTAGAGCAAGAGCGCTTTTTCTGACGCGGAAGCAGATGCTTTGTGACGAGCAGCTGTCTTTTTGACATCTCCGGATAATAACTTATTTTGATTCCTCATTAGAAATGCGTAGACAAGCCGAAACATGTATCATTTTTTGAGTTACACAAGGATGGGTGAGAAGACGATATATGGAAGACACGAAACAGCGATAGCAGTCCGAACCGACAATGCCATGCCAGCCTTTGGATGCAGTAACGATCTCCCCTGTGTTCACAGCGCTTCGCAGACTTTGGGTTGGGGAAAACCCTTCAAGTCTGGCCGCGAGCTGCTTGCACCCAGAAGCGTGATTCCGTGCGAAGGCGAGCACCGAACCACGAGCCACACGAGGAAGGATCATACCGTCGGGGGGAAGGGCGCGAGGCATGGCGGTTTCAGTCACTACAAAGCGTGGTACTTATGCAACGCTCATCCATAAAAGACATGTCCACTTACCACCGTCTTCCCCTTTGAGCGCGACGAACAAATTCATAGTACCAGCCTCAGTTAACCAATGTTCAGGCCTCATATGGAACCAGAGATTTTGGACATGGGCTGCTTTCACAGTAGCTTTCTAATCATATGTCAGCTGGTTCAGTTATGTGCATATATGCACCTTTTTGAGAACTCTCTTGAACGTTGATACACATGAGGCCTTGAGGGGTCGTCAACGAGCGTCTTGATAGATCGTGTTGCCTTCGGTCTAATCAGCGAGTTTCCATTTGTGTCATCTATGACCCCCATTGTCCTTGCATTCGCCATGTCGTTCACTCGTCGAATCTTTCCACGAAATCCTGCCTCGTCTCACCACAGCCGTCGGGCCAATACACCACCAGCTTGTGCTCCTCCACACCACCAACCCAGTCCGACTACGACACCGTGATATCCCCCGGGGCCCGACATCGAAGCGCCCCAGTTTATCAAGGATTTCTTCTCCTCAGACGCAAGTTCTGACGCCCCTACGGACCCCGCTGCAGACCTGCGCGATAGGACCACAAGATGATTCTCCGCCGTCCAGGATGCCACCAAGGGCATTGTCGACTCGGCTTCCGACGATCTCAGGTCCGTAGGACTATCCGACATCAGTTCCTCGGGAATCTTTTCTTCTCAGGCGGCTCTACGCATCACGACCACAGTCCGTCATCTGAGGACTCGGGGAATCCACCCAGCAGATCTCCAGAGGACAACACCACCATCGCCACCCCTCCTCGGTGAAGGGATAAGAGGGTGGTGCTCAGCGAATTGAGCACGCTGGGCCCACTCTTCTCTTTGTGGAATTGTACAAAGGGCGAATGTCAGAGAGCTCGTGGTCGGGAAAGGCGATGTTGAGTGTGGCTATGAGAAGGTAGAGGGTCTTGCGAGAGGGGTCTCCAAAAGTAAGTCTTTTTCTGCACAAGTTTCCTTGCTGCACTTCGACCTGGTCGGTGAGGTATCTTCCCGCTGATCCATGCTGAGGTTGGCTGGCGTCCTCGAGGCGACAAGTTGCGGAATACTATCCAAAAAGGCTTGGCGCCGCTTCCAAACGATCTTGCCCCAATGCGAGCAGACCGCGTCCATGCAGGATCTGACTCAGGGTCAGTCGAGTGAAACACTCCGTAAACGTGATGAGTCCGACACCATTCAGCTACGCGACTGTACCTCGGCAATAACACGTTGTGCTGCATTCTCGCGCAATGGTCCTGAAAGCACGCAGAGGACATATGTTCAGGATCTTCTGCGGCAGGATAAGGAAAGAGTGTGGGAGCCTCCGGGAATGCAGCGAGGCACGCTGCTAATCTCTGGGTAAGTAACAACACGAGTTCCACAGCAAGGCTGACGAAAAAGGTTCAATGTCGATGTAGGTCTTCACATCTGATGCGTGCTGAAGTACATGAGGTTGCGAAGGAAGCAGTGGAAGTGTTTGGGGGCATGTCGACAAAGGATGCAGCGGACGTTGTTTCTGTGCAAGGGGAGGAATGCTGGAGTTGAGAAAGCTGGGCGTATGTACTGACAAGCGTTAGGAGACAGTACCTTGGTAATTATCTGTTTCGCTGCCACTGGCACATGACGGTCACACTCCGTGTTGACTCCGCGTCGGACGACTTTCAACTTTCATCAGACGATTCCACCGCGCTAGTTCAACGGTGAATTTGTCCAAGTCCAAGTGGGCCGCTCTCCCACTTCTCCGAGAGGCCAGTACACCTTAGTAGCATGTTGGCCGGGTGCAGTGGTAAGTTTTCTTGCCCAATATACAGTCGGTCGTCAAGCAAGCACCTTCGCAGACAACTGGCTGTGGCGGGGTTTTCGCTGTTTGACCGTGTTGTTGCAGGATTCAGCTTCTACCACTATCGGCAACCGTTTGATCAACAATGTCTTGAACTGGGCTGTCGACAGGCGAGTTGTTTCATCTTGATCCTGTCTACTTTCGGGGTCTCATTGTGGGTGCAGTCCTGTGTTGAGGGCTACGGGCATTGAAGTGCCTCACAGCAGGGGCATGATACTATGACGCACTATACCCGCCAGCCTCTTCGTGCCTTGAGGGTGTAGGTTCATCCTGTGCTGTTCGGACCCAGACGGTCGAATTTAGGACAAACGACTATAACGACAGAGCCTGGTACATGTGTTCTACTCCTTCCTCTCACCGTCAATCCCATGCTGTCTAGCTCCGAACCCATTCTCAATATCGTTTATCGCCCAATGTCACAGTCCGTCCTCGAACCTGGGGACCTTCGTACACTGGAATATGTCGTCACGCACGTGTGTTGTCCTCTCAAGCTCCCAGACGGAGATGACCACAGTATCCGCAACGACCGTTCTCTAGCTGGAGCAGTTGCCTCTGTTGCACGCATCTACAGTAATCACATCGACATTGCCAACCTACCTCAGTGGCATCGCATCTCAGGGATGTTGGACAATCTACGGGCCACTTTTCAGTATGAAAGCCTGGACCAGTTCCGGACTATTTCTCAGCTCCGCGGCATGGACGTGGGAGGTAAGCTTTCTGGCCTCCACGATATCCTAGGAACTCACCATGTATAGATGTTCTCGCATACCTTATCCGAGCGCAAAATGCGGCAGTCATCTTCAGAAAGCAGAAAGATATCACCATCTTTGAGTCGTTCGAAGTATCACCGAAGGCTGAGGATGTGATGGCCACACAAGGAAAGCTCATCTGCTCGTATCCTGGGCCAGCAATCGAGATCCCCAATGTCGTATTTGAAGACGGGAGCTTTCTTTCCGAACTCGCGAACTTCCTCGTTCACATGAATGACGATGTCCTGGATGCCGCTCCAACAAGTCGGAAAGCGCAGTCCACTGTTGTCGAAACCCGAGACACCACCCACCCGCGTTATATCACCGAGTTGCTTACCGGGATCCTAAGAGGTGTTGGTGGCCCTGCGGACGTCGTTCGCATCAGCAAACGTGTGGGTGACGACGTTGTGTGGAACAACTCAAAGTTGCCATGGCGGCGGTCGTCGCTGTGGCTCGTTATCAGAGTTGCCATTCAGACCTCCCTGGATCGGTCCACTCTCGGGCATCGTACCTACAAGGAATTCATGCTATTTTTCATGTGTCACCTTACACAGGAAAAGATCTGTGCGGACCTCCCCGATGACATACTCCAATTCATGTCGGCCAAAATCAGCCGACGCTTGCGGAAGCTGGGTTCTTCCGCGCCAGACTGGCTCTCCCGCTCTGCGTTGGAGGCATGCAATTCCCTCCGATCGACTCTCGGGAAGAGGTGGGCAGAGGTACAGGCTGCTCAGCGCAGATCCCCAGTCTGGGCCCCCTCTCAGCTCGATTTTACCCGAGACATTCGGCTGTCGTTCTTGGGTAGTGGTGATTACCTTCGCAACGCTCTCGTTAATCACAGCAGCAATCCTCCCGACACCCCTTCTAGCCCCGAACATCGTCCTCGAGGTGCTCTGGATGATTTCCTGTCCTCTGACGGGGTCTTTTTCGAAGGAGCGTATCGTGCCGAGCCCTACGTTACCCTCTTCGATGTCGAGCGGGCGGTTGAGGACGGTATTGATGCCTGGGTTGATGGGGTCACAAACAACGACGAAGCTTGCGTGAAACTGGAGATCTTGGCAAATAAATACTCCTCAAGCGCGCTGGAAACGTATGCAAACAACCCGGAACATCTGTCGGTGATGCTGTTGACCACGATCGAGCTATGGGTTGCGCTGGACAAAATAGCTATCAAGGAAATTCCCATGCTCGCAGAGTACTCTCCGGAGGTCCCCACAAGTCTTCTGGAGGTTCTGTTGGTCTGCAAGAGTGGGAGTCTCCGTCGTCTTTGCCACGTCCATCAATACCTCTCTCGTCGCCACTCTCGGCCGCAAAGTCGAGGGTCGGCTTTTTCTCCGACAATCACTCCAATCAGTTTTGCCATTCGCTTCTACAGACGCTCTTCGCGTCTTCAGGGCCTCAAGACTCGAATCGAGGAAGTAGCGCGGCGGGAAGTTCGTGAAAAGGTTGCTGAGCTCCAGAGAGAGAATGCTCGTCATGTCGAGCTTCGGGAAAAGGCTGCTAAGACTAATCACCAATACGTCGTTAATCGGTATGGCGGCGAAGAGCATGCTGGTTACTGCAA
The DNA here is from genome assembly GCA_038092955.1 of Boletus pseudo-olivaceus. Classification (NCBI taxonomy): domain Eukaryota; kingdom Fungi; phylum Basidiomycota; class Agaricomycetes; order Boletales; family Boletaceae; genus Boletus; species Boletus pseudo-olivaceus. Next base: position 122,865 of record JBBPRI010000008.1, read on the forward strand.
CAAGTGCTTCTATGAACGATCATTTACGAACATGGAGATAGCCCTTCACGAGTGGCCGTTGCCTGCTGAGCAGCTCCGCGCTGAGGCTGTCGTGTTTGAACTAGATTGCCCAATCTCTTTCAACATGTGGCGTACTGCCACGTTCCATCTCTTGGTCGACCTTTGTTCCCCGCCCATCAAGCCAAAACATCCCTACATCCAGCTCAGCAAATATGCCGCGCTCCAGCCTTACCTTGTTCAGCACCCGAGATCGCGGATCTCCCTCGCTTCCGACACGAAACCATTCGTTGTCTCACATTATAGGAAAATGATCATTCCCACCACGCAGGGACAGGTCTGCGTCGACAACGGGTTGACATTCTATGGCTTTGATAGCCATGTGTGCATTCCTGCCTCGGAGGCGTTCAGTTGTGTCGACATTAACACGTACTGCACGTACCAGCTTCCAAGAGGATCATACCAGAATTTGCAAAAATATGTTGATGCCACCTCCCATACGTCGAACGAAGTCGTGGCAAACCAAGTTGACTGCCATCAGGACCTTTCCATCCACGAATTTATGGCATTCGGACACCTGCGCAGTGGCGGCTTACTTCAATGGCTCAACATCTTGCGAGAGCTTCGAGCTCGATCACTGAGTTTCCATCGTCCTGAAGTCCATTTGCTGTTGGCTCAGGCAGCTTCTCAAGTTGGACCACTTGCACATGCGGAGCGGACATGGCATCAGGAGATCCAACAATCCACCTTTTGCTATGCGCTTCTAGGAGAGCTCGAGAGCCTCCTCCAGGATGTGGAAGCAAATTGGCTAGAAGCAGTGACAATGGATACCATTTCGTTCCTGCTCCGTCGCCTAATTGCGTCCAGTCGTGATCAAGCTGTCACGCAGAAAGCGCTTGGACTGCTCTGTACTGCACGTGGCAAGGTATTCTCTTGGGTAGAGGAGCTATCGGCTAAGCTCGCGAAAACACCGGGAGATGAAGAGTTGCGTGGATTTTTGCGGGACGCCGCCGCCGTTTGTCGAAGCACGTTCGATGTTGACCCCGTCGTGGTGCGAAGGCTCCTTCATTCGGCAGAAGATATCGAGGTTCTACTTTCTTCCGCTATATTAATCCACGACCACACGCCCAGCAAGTCTTGCCTCCCCGCATATTCGCAACTACTCCTTGACCGAGATCGCCGCGTCTCTCTGGCTCTTGAGAGTGTCATAAGCGACGTTATTCAAGCCGACTCAAGCGATCAAGGGATCAACCGTGCGATTGGGAGGGTTTGGCCCCATTACCGTCCAGGGTCGAAATGGAACCGATTGAAGAATCCGAATTCACGCTGGTTCTCGTGCATGACCGCACGAACAGATGACCAGTGTTCACAAGTGGTGCATTTCAATTTACTTCATGGGTCACTTTTGGTCGGCGGGAAACCGCTCGGGAGATTGCCGAACGAAATTCTGCAGCATCCACTATACAACCTTGTATTTGGCGAGGTACGTCGTCCATGCTCAATGTAACGCAGATTATTGACCACTTGTGCAGCATGTACTCGAGGTCTTATCAAGTGATCTCCCAGGGATGGATTACTCCACACGGAACATGATTTCCGGTCACCAGGTGAGCGCACTTTCGCAGAGGTGGGGTGTCACTTTGAGAACTCAAGGGGTATGCCTAGGTGTACTTTTCTCTCAGAAGCAACGGCACTGATCTCGTGATACGAGCGGTTGCTGATTCGCAAACCATCGAGCTCATCCCTCAAGAAAAGCTGAAGGGAGACCTTCCGAGTGTATTGATCGAGGGACATGCTCATTGGTTGAACCTTTCTACATCCGTCATGGAGATCCGCCCTCTCGACAGTCTTTGGGAGGGTTCGTCGGAGAACTGGAAGATGGATTGTCTTCCTGGGCAATATCGTATGCGCAGAGGCTGTGAGTTCCTCATAGATATCCGAAGCCAATCTTGGGCCATGGTATCGGACCTCTTGCAGCCGCTTGATACCCCACAGAACCTTCTTGTCACCGTGACCCCGATCGACTCTGACCAGATTTCGTCATCATGGCAACTGTCCGCCGCTCTACCTCGCTATCGCCTATCCTTTTACGTCGATGAGGATGGGGACCTCCAATCTCACAACATGCGGGGCATGGCTTATGACGAGAACCAATCTATCGGAACTCTGTTTGGTTTGGTCAATCGGCTTGTGCTTCGGCCAAAGCTCAGAGAAAACGTCAACGCCGACGGACTGGTCCCACGGTGTGTCCTCATCCCCGAGGGCGCGACTTCGTTCCAGATGGATGGCCATCACATTCGCATCGAGATTGACACCCGTGGTCCTTCCCTTCAGCGAGTCACGTACCAGACCTACAGGATCGATACCGACCTGGGCTACCTGACAGGAAATGGCAGTTTGACGAGCAAGCTGTACTGTGCTTATCTGCACGCTCTGACTAGCGGGTGCGACACCGATCCGCTGACAGGCAGGTCGGGTACGGAGGAAGCGCTGTCTCTACTGCAGTCAGCCAGCTGTTGGTCAATCATGAAGTTCGGTTCTCGCGACGCGGAGCTCCTGCGCTTGATCGCGTCCATGTGTCCCTCACGTACATGGTACCCCAAACATCTCGAGCGTATGCAGAAGGTGGAGTGGCTCCACCTTCCGGTAAATTCTCAGCATCGCGAGTTGTACCTCGTTTCCAAAGCAATCAAAGAACACTACGAAAGAGTGCAATTATTCCACGAGAACCAGTCGAGCACTTTGTTCCAGGACTTTCCATCACATGACGGTCACCTGCTAGACCGCAGTGCGCGACGAGCTGCGTATCTATTCCCTTCCGAGTTTTCTGGGCAGCCTTCTGGGGCAGATTTCGATGTCCGGTACCCCGCCAGAGACCTAATCCAGGTTGGCTCGGGAGAGCATCGCGCCTATACCGTGGCCACTGTCGTTCACTGCCGGACCCCCGATTCGACGATTCCGAAGGACATACTGAGCATGGTGGAATCATGGACGGCTGTGTCTCGGGATACTACTTTCTCTCTCCAGTATGACAGGTCGTGGTTGGTTCCGGATCTTCCGTCGGTTTGGCTCGATGCGTACAACCTCCTGCGAGGAACGGATGAAAGAAAATGGTTTCAATTACTTTTCTCACTGCCCGCGATGGCGTATGCCTCATCAGAACTCACCGACCTGGTCCCCGCCCTCGTAGCCTTTGCAACAGATTCACAGTTCCGTTTGGAGGATCCACCACCCTATGATTCTTACAATCCCTCGGAAGGATATTCTCCCTCCTCGTACACCTTGCGCAATTATGTTTTCGACTGTGCCCACCCCTTCGAACGTAGCCCTGAAAGCAGAAAACCTGCAACATTTGGCGAAAGTCACAACAACTTGCGAAAGCGTCAACTCAGAATGTATAACAACAGACGAAACTTGGACATTGACACAACAGTTGAACTGTTGTTGAATGCTTGGCCATGCGAGGCACCTCCATGGTGCTCACTCAACCCGGATTTATACGACGTGGCGAACCTGACATCCAACATTCAGAGTCACTTCTCCAGCCGTTATCGCAATCTCAAGATCAAAGAGCACCTCGTTCGTGTCCAGCAGATCCTGAACAACGTACACTCCCAGGGCATCCCAACCCCAACTCTCCAATACTCTTTCGACCCCTCGCAAAGCATTCCCTCTTGCATCCCGTGGCCATTTACGGCGCACCAGCTATTCACTAGACCTACAATATCGTTACAAGCACATGACAACTTACCTGGATACGCTGCTGACTCCGGGAATACCTCGCCCTCTGATGCCGCCCCGTTGCAGCAACTAATTGCCAAAGCGGAGGCGAACGCAGTAAATTCATTCCAGCAACAATACGTCTCGACGCTCCGCGCTAGTGCAGAATGCTTCGGAAGTGAGGTGTCCCTTGTAGCCCACGGAGCGACGGAGCTACCTACTACCGAGACACTTCTGGCACACTATGGTCGGTGCCGAGCTAGCTACATTAACGGCTTTCAGCATCTGAAGCATTTTCTGGGCCCGAGAAGCCAGAGCGAACAGGTTCTTGAGCAGTCAGGCCAATGGCCACGCATCACTCCACATACACTTTTCCGGTGCCTCGCGTCTAATTCGACAATCATACTCTCCGACGAGTGGAAGAGATGTCTCATCGAGTTGTCTCTACTCGCGCTGAAGCTACAACGTTCTCGAAGATTGCTCCGACTACACCTCGACAACCTTCACGAGGATCTCTGCAGGGAACTACAGAATGAGGGATGTGATGGTTGGAACGCAGAAGCACATCCAGACTGGCTATTGATTCAGGTGTGTTCCCCGTATTATGGATGTATGTACCAGCTGACACCAGGTCCCTCGCCCACATCAGCTGCAAGGCAACTTTTTAGTTCGTCGTGTTCAAGCTGATGTTGCCAACGAAATGATAACGCCATGTTCGGGTGCCAATACGGCGATGCAACTCAATATGGGCGAGGGAAAGTCATCCGTGATTGTCCCTATCGTTGTCGTTGTTCTTGCCGATGGTGATCAACTCGTCCGTGTCATTGTCCCGAAAGCGTTGACGGCGCAGATGTTCCACCTTCTTGCGGATCGCCTCGGTGGGCTCGTCAATAGACGATTATACTTCGTCCCAATCTCTCGTTCCCTTAAGGTCAACCATCAGAAAGTGGCTGCCCTCCGCGAAATTATGGCGGAATGCATGAAGGAGCGCGGGATTCTGGTCGTCCAGCCAGAGCATGTCTTGTCGCTCAGGCTGGTAAGCGTCGAGAAGCAGCTGCCTCAGGCAGAGGACGGTCAACTGGCAAACATGTTACTGAACCTTCAGAGGTGGCTCCATTCCCATTCGCGAGATATTTTGGACGAGAGCGATGAAATCCTTCACGTTCGGTATCAGTTGGTATACACCATCGGCCATCAGCAACACATGGAAGGCTTCCCCGAACGATGGACCACTATGCAGCAAGTTCTCAGCCTCGTGAGCAAACATGCGTCTTCCCTTCGAGACTGTTTCCCGCTTGGAGTAGAGTACGAGCGCGGTCCGTCTGGATCATTCCCCCACCTTCGTATCCTGCACGCAGACGCCGGCCAAGAGTTAATCTCATGGATAGTGCAAGACGTTATCGGTGGTCGGCTTCCAAATTTCAGCTTTGGACACCTCCGCTCGGGCCTTAGGGACGCAGTTCGAAGTTTCATATCGTGCGCGAGCGTTCCTCCCGAAGATGTACAATTGGTAAAGGAGTACTCTCAACAAACTCCTCTGTGGGGTGGTCTGCTACTGCTGCGCGGCCTCTTGGCTACCGGCATTCTTCTATTTGCTTTCAGAGAGCGACGGTGGCGGGTAGACTATGGCCTTGCCTTAACGCGTACCATGCTTGCAGTCCCATACAGAGCGAAGGACATCCCAGCACAAAGGGCCGAGTTTGGTCATCCGGACATTGCCATCATCCTCACCTGCCTATCGTATTACTACGGTGGTCTCAACGAAGAACAGCTGAGAGTTTCCTTTGAAATTTTATTCAAACAGGACGACCCATCCTTGGATTACGATCTCTGGGTTCGAGAGTGTCCTGATGTGCCAGAAAACGTGCGGACCCTAGGTGGCGTCAACATCAAGTCGTCCGAACAATGGACGGAGTCTCTAGTTCCTCTGTTCTCGCGGAATCTGGCAACAGTCGATTTCTACCTTTCGAGTGTCGTGTTCCCGAAAGAAGCCAAAGAGTTTCCCTCAAAACTGTCGTGTTCAGGTTGGGATTTGGCAGAGAAGAAGGAACGCCTACTGACCGGTAAGTCAAGGATAAACCCCCTCGATTCCCGAGCTCGCTGGCTGAACCATGTTTTAGGATTTTCGGGGACGAATGACGGTCAATATCTATTACCGCTGCACATCACCCAACGCGACCCCGATCATCAGCGAGGGACGAATGCCAAGGTTCTATCATATCTCCTACAGCCGGAGAACCAGCACTATATGTGCATGACCAGAGAGAATGGCGAGCGGCGAACCACACGGGAGTTCCTCGAGATCCTGGTTTTCCAGAAGCCTGAGATCCGCGTCCTATTGGACGTCGGTGCTCAAATGCTCGATCTCAATAACCATGAACTGGCTGAAGTATGGCTAGACATCAACCGAGCTGCTTCTGCCGCGATCTATTTCAATGAAGACGATGAGTTGACAGTGCGCACACGAGACGGAAGCACGCAACTTCTGATATCGTCACCATTCGCGCAGCAGTTGGATCAATGCGTCGTATACCTCGATGATGCTCATACACGTGGTACCGACATGAAGTTTCCAAGCGGATTCCGCGCTGCCGTCACACTGGGTCCAAAAGTCACCAAGGATCGTTTGACTCAAGGTATGTACAACTTGCGCCAGTTCATTCCACTGATCTAACTGTTTGTTGTTGATAGGTTGTATGCGGATGCGGATGCTCGGCCATGGACATTCCATCATATTTTTTGCACCTCTCGAAGTTGATCGGCGTATCCGCTCTGTGGCCGGCAAAGACTCTTTGGACGTCGTCGACACTATGGACATCCTACATTGGTCTATACGTGAGACATGCGACGATATTCAGCAGCGGGCGCCTCATTGGGTACAACAAGGGATGGATCATACATCCCGATATGCCGCTTGGACCAGCTTCTGCAGAGATCAGCTATCCTCGAAAGCGCTTTCGGAAGAGTGGCTCCAGCCGGAAGCCAAGAGGTTGGAAGATCTCTATGGACGCGAACACACTTCGAATTCTGCGTCGTTGACCGCTTCGAACATTCACCAACGTTGTATCAAGCTCGGGGTTTTGTCGCTTCGTGATGTGAGCATGGATGAAGAACAAGAGCGAGAGGTCATTTATGAAGCTGAACGCGAACAAGAAGTGGAACGGCCCCCGAGAATACCACCAGCGAGCCATTCAGTCCATGAAGATGTCATTGCCCTTGTAATGACAGGCATCCTCCCCACAAATACAGAAGCGTTCCGTCCAGCTTTCGAGACACTCGATGAGACTTCCGCAGCTACCAACGAGGCCCAAGTTTGGAGTCCATTTGTGTTGGCAACGATGGACTTTCAGAAGACCGTCAGCTCATCAGGAAAGTTAGACGAGTACTTGCGCCCTGTCCAGTGGGTCGTTTCCGGAAAAAGTGATCACAACGAAGTGCTCGTCATTTTGAGCCCTTACGAAGCCAACCACTTGATACCGTACATCAAGTCGAGCGACAAAGTTCACCTCCATGTGTACACACCCCGCATCACCAAGTCCATGAAGCCATGCGACGACCTTGCTTTGTACAGCACCTCCACTGTCCCCACCGGGTGGACCCCCTGGCCTCTTATAGATCAGTTGAACGTGTTTGCTGGCCAGCTATACCTGAAGGACTACGAGACGTACATCCGGTTGTGTCGTTTCCTTTGCGTCTATGGAAGGGACTTGGTTGAAAGCGAAGAAGGCATTGAGGTTGAGTCCGACGGGTTCATCTCGCCGAGGAATCTGCCAAGGCATCTGCAGACCATGCAGACATTCCAAAGTTCGCCCATGGCCTCGCTGAGGACATTGATGAGCCTTCGCAAGAAAGGGATGCGCTTTGCACCGACGCACATGGGGAAACTTCTTGATGGACGGCTACTTTCCGAGGACGATTTCTAGTATGGTCATGCGTTTCGCATTACCTCTTGAGTTACGATTGGGCAATTGACTCCTGACGATTCAGAATGATGTTACTATTGTCCAGAATGTCAAAGACCACTATCATGTAATGGTGGTGGACTAGGGCTTGAATTTGATTCGTAGATGATGCTCCTGGTTGTATAGATTCTTCAAGTACGTCTTGTTGTGGGTGTAGCACTATGACCTTTGAGGTTGAACTGAGTCACTATGAGGGGGGTTACATACTATTTTTAGCCTTGTCGACCCCAAGAGTGACAATTGACGCGAGTTACTGAGGAACTCAATTGTTTAGCGGTTGCACAAACCGTACCCGATATTCGACTTGGCCATCGTTTAACATGGACGGTGTCAAAGCAGCAAAGTAGGTGCACAGAAACTCGACGGATGTAGGCGTTATCCCATAGTTCTAAATTCACAGGAGGCGCAAGCTCACAGACAAATCCATACCAAATGCGCTTGCCCAATTACCCGAATTCGCGCAAGAGTCTAAAATGTATCAAAGCTTGCTGGAGATGGAGAGGAAGTTAGATTGGACCATGACGAGGAAAAGGGTAGAGGTGCAGGACGCGTTGGCGCGAAACCCAACTGTATGTCTTGGTACGCGTATGGTCGATGGTTCGCTCACGCGGTCTTCCCGCAGACGACACGGATACTGAGGGTGTTCGTCAGCCACACGGTCTCTGGTCAGCCGTGGCAAGTCGGTGAAGCTGATGGCGAGGGAGACACGGTGAACTTTGAAACTGGACAAGGCATTCCAGCGTGGTCACTAAAAGTCGAGGGACGTCTTCTCGAGGTATGTTCTGAACCACGTAGCCACTCTCCCCGCGTATTAACAATGGCAGCCGTCAAATCAACGCTCTCGAGACAAAGTGGCGCCCCGGAAGTTTTCAACTTTCATCAAGAGGATGATTGTGGAACTCGATCGTGACCCTCATTTGTACCCTGATGGAAACGTCGTCGAGGTATGTCATGAGGGCTTTGTCCTTGCATTCCTGATTGAAAATGTTCGTAGTGGCCTCGGCCGCAGGGTGTCCAACCCCCACTCGATGGCTTTACGGTCAGACGGACGGGGGACCAACCAACACGGGTTCGAATCCTAATGCACTTGGAACAGACCCCAGAACAATACAAAGTTAGTCCTGATCTAGGTAACTCTTTCGAGCCTTGTTCCTCTTCGCAGCATCTCATACTAGCCTGCCAGCACACGTATTAGGTATCAAGGAAGAGAGCCGGATAGGTGTTATACAGGCACTGTGGAGCTATATCAAGCTCAATGGCCTGCAAGACAAAGTTGACCGCCGAAGAATCAGGGCGGATGATTATTTACGTCCAGTTCGTGAATAGCGTCGTGATATGAGTAACCCTGCCTAAAGATATTTGTTTTCTAGATCTTCGGGGGAGATTCGATCGTATTTCAGCAGCTGCCCGAGCTGGTTAACCGCCACCTTATGCCTCCGGATCCCATAATACTCTATTACACACTCAGTCCCGGTGTACCGCCCCCGGAGCGACCATCCGCTTGGGATATAGAGGTCAAAATGGAGGACACTGCCGTAAAAAATCGAATGGCCGTGATCGTCCAGTCCAGCAAAGAGAGCACGCAGGATCTCAGTAAATTGGACGATGAGGTTGGATTCCTCCGCCATGTTCCGCCGATTTGATCTCACGTACAGCCCCGTTTTCAGATTTCACTCCTTGCGCAGTCACTGCATAACTCGCACACGAAGCGTGTATTCCTACAAAATTTTGCGGATGACCCAGCAAAATTCACTCAGACGTGGCTGGAATCGCAGTCGCGAGATCTGGAGAGTGTCCTCGGGAGTGGGCCGAGCGAAGGTGCCACCATTCGTGCGGAAGAACTTCGGCGGAGTGATTTCTTCAGGCTTCCCTGGGTCGAAGAAGCTGTCGCGATACAAGAAGGCATGCGCCTGGCTGCGAAGCCATGAGCTTGCTTCGGCCTATTTTCATGTCGTAGAAGGACTTAGAATTGTGTACTTGTTGCTAGTTTTTTGAGTCGAGGTTGAATATTCCTGTGCTGTGTTGCCTGCCAAGCGTGACCTCCCGATGATCGACGATCAGCCGGCCAAGGCCGACTCAAGTCAGACCACCCGGTAAAAATCAGCCCATACCGGACATTGAAATCTGGACAGTTTCTCTTCATACACCATGGCCAGCAAACAGGTAGGTTATCGTGTTTGAGTTTGAACACACTGGAACATTAATCCATGCCTTTGAACCAGCTCGGGAAGCTGAGACAGGTTCGTATCGCGGCATCGGACTGCTTTGTTTAGGGCTCATGCTGAGATTTGGGACCAGTGGGCAGGCGAGAAGATGTCCTCCCGTGAAAAGAGTATCGTGGTAGAACGCGAACTCAAGGAACTAGAACAAGATATAGAACTGAGAAAGCAAGGTATCACCCGGTATGCACTTCGTTCAATCTATCGTCCTTTCGATGCGGATCTCAATGCCATTCTCGCGAATCTCAGGTTGCAGGCGGCTTCGGAAGACTACCACCATGGGCTTTCAAAGAAGAAGGACTCTCCGTCCTCTGGAGAGGGGGAGAAACTCATGCCGCTCGACGCGCTTGGCATAGTCATGGTCACACACGGGGAAGAGTATGGCGACGACTCTGCCTTTGGTGAGTGCCACTCGTGCTGACCGTTCATGGCGTGCTCAATGGTGGACTGTCTCAAGGGACGTGTCTCGTCGCCTTGGGCACGGCTCATTGCAAGATAGCCATGCTTCAAGATGCATACGGGCTCACTTTCAGGGATACGTTCATCACATCGTGTGAGAAGTTTGCACAGGATATCAAGGACTATGAATACCAGCGTAAGAAATTGGATAGTCGTAGGTGAGTTGGCAGCTGTTGGATCGGATGATCATCATGCTTGTTTCCTATGATACCTAGACTGAGTTACGACGCGGCTATAACCAAGCTCGACAAGATCAAGAGCTGTAAGAAAGAGAAGGACAAGGAAAGACGGGAGGCAGAAGACGACCTGCAGCGGTGTCGACTCCGCTTGTAAGCCCGTCCATTCACTCTGCTTTCCTTTTGTGCTCATGTGGAAGCAGTGAAGAGACCTCTGAGGACGTACGCTCTCGGATTCAGGCCATCCAGGAGAACGAGATCCTGCAGCTACGCGAACTAACGAATTTCCTTGACATCCAACTCGGTTTCGCGAGGCAATACTTTGAGATACTGAATGACGTGAAAGCTAGTTGGTGTGACGAGTCAGTACTCTTTGTGGCCTTTCGACGTGTCACTGACACTCAGGTGACAGGTTGACGTTGACGAAGTTCGAGGACATGAGAGTCAATCCCCAATCACACGCTTTTTCTTCTGCTGACGATGACGAGCACCCCGCTATTCGCTCCAAGCGGTCCACCCTTTCGAACCGAACCTCGTCCGTGGAGTCGGGGGGTGACCCGGGCGTTCGTACCCCAGTACGACGCAAGTCTGATGCTGAAAGATCAATCGCTTCTTCACGGCCTACCTCCCGTGCTTCCCGCAAGCGTTCCGACAGCAGTGTCACTGCAGCTGGAAATGAGAGTGCAACAAAACCCAACAAGAAGATGAGCGTCACTGGATGGGCCTCGAATGCAGTCAGCTCTATTGCGGGTCTCGGAAAGAAGGACCGAGATGCCTTCACTGCATTGATGAATGAAGATGAAGAGAAGGACGGCGCGGACACTCCTGACGTCTCACGTCCTCCTAGCTCAAGGTCCTCTTATCGAAAGTCGCCCAAAGTCAAGCCTGCGGACTTACCCATCGAATCGTCGAGGACCAACGGACGCATTCTGAAGCCCCCCTCTCAGCAGGAGAAGAAATTGGTTAGGGCGTTGTATGACTTTTCCGGCTCTTCGGACGAGCTCTCATTCAGGGCAGGGGATGAGATTACGGTCACCCACGAAGTCCTTGATGATTGGTGGTTAGGGATGCACACGGACGGTCGTAAGGGTCTGTTCCCCGCAACATATACCGAGCCGGTCTCGAAGAGTCGTCGATCGTCACCCTTTGAATCAGAACCCAATAATCTCACTCGCAGAGACCAGATGGATGATAGAGAATCAATCCATGATTACATGAACCCACCACACTCGGCGAACACCCTCAGTTTCGACACTCGAAGCGTGATGAGCACGGTCCCTGATGAGGAGGAGGAGCGGCATCTGATGCCTGTCAAGCCATCCGACGACGACGACATCCCCCCGGCTCCTCGCCAGGACTGCCTTCCCATTGCCACGCCCATTCTGTGGAACAGGACCAACTCGGATATCCCCAAGAGACCGCCCCCGCCCCCACCGCCTCGTCGTCGTCGATCGACTGTGACTGCCGTCACCCCTCTTATTCCCGACCGGCGTCTGCAGACAGAGAGCCCCTCGTCTGCGCGCGTATACATGACTGCACCGAATGACACCTCTGGCTGGGACGTCTCCCCGTTCGACAGCCTGGCGGACACGTCCTCTCATTGCATCAGCTTTGAGCAACATCCTCATGAACGCAAGGGGTTGTGCAAAAACTGTTTCAAGACGCATTAAATATCTATGAATCCGGATCGAATGTCGACAATGTATATGTTTTTTTCTACACAAGTCCCTCTTTTAATCAGTTTGTATCGATAAGTCAATATGTTTTGGAACCATGACGGTACTTGATACTATTTACTTTGTCTCTTGAGCTATGGGTCTGCAGTGGACAGTATGTTCGGACATGCTTCAAGTTTCCTGGTCATTGGATTCGACGAGGTCGCTATAGCAACGTACTCGGCCGTTTTGTCTCGTACTGATCTTTACCTTTGCCACGTTGACGAACTTCATCGGTGCTACATCCCTAACCAGATCCTCTCTCTCGTCAGCTTGATGGGTCAATTAATGTCTCAGGATGCGCGATCAAGGGGACCGCATCATCCAGCTCAAACAAACGCCGCCACAGCATCATGCTATACCCAGACGGGACCGACCAATCTCTACTTTTCTCACTGACTGGTCCCCCGCTCCCCACGCTGTCAACCCCATCCGTCCAAACCAGTAAACGTAGTCGTGTTTCGGCCTCAGGCAGCCAGGCAGTTGGGAGCACCGATCGGGAAAATACGACGAGCGCCGCTCTCTATGTCGTCGAACCCTGTCGCCGCTGTTGTACTTGGCACCCTTCCTGACGACGATTCTCGGCTTGATTATATTGCTCATTTGTACAGGGTTCACTACCCAGGTCCGAGTGGTGCTGCAGTGTACTGTCCGATATCGCAATGTTTCACGCCGTACCATGTAAAAGGACCTTGTTGTAACTATACTTTGAGATCGTAATCAGAATCAAAGATTTGGTCTCTTCAGCCACTAACCAAACAAAAACAATCAATGCAAGTTTCAACTCTTGAGCCTATGTGTCGGACGGGGACCTGGTCAGGACCAATCCTGACCAAGAAAGGCTACCGTAAACTCCTCAGAAGAGATGCTATCGTGGTTGAGGTGCAGCTGGTGACGGCTCACAAACGCGCCGTCCTTTCCGCATGGGGAGGTAAGGGGGGAAAAGGTACGCTATGGCACTCTTATGGGAAGACCCTGTGATGCGTCCGATGATGCGCTCTCGATTGCTGTATCAATTTCCAGGGCAAAGCTCTTCATCCGAGGATTTCACGGTCGACCCTTGAACGTTTGCGTGGTATTGGTGCAATGAGAGGCCCGAGTCGACGACAGAGGTCCAGGGACGACGGCTGTGAACGAGAGCGCTCGTCAAATGATCGGCCACTAAGATAGGTTGCTGACGGTTTAACACTCAATTCGTTCAGGTTCCGCCGCAGCCTGGGAAGCTGGTCGGGTGCCTGTTACTAAACGCTATTCTTGCCCCCGTGCGATCTATCAAGGTCCAGTGACGAGGCAAAACTTTTAGTCCCCCCTCCAAGTGGCATCGTCACCGTGGCGACCGCCGGATATACTCCGGACATGTTTGATCCAAGAAAAAGGAAAGTCTAGATTTGTTCGTGCGCTGCGTAGGCCAATTCTCCTGGCATTGTATAACCTATTTGTGAAAAGGCTCGCTGGCATTTGACTGCATTCTCCATCTGACAAGATGGGCCAGTGGCAGCTCTCACCCACAGAATCCACCATTGCCACTCTGAATGTAAATGTCATCTTTCTACTGCTGGGGATGTATGGGTATGACGTTCTCCTTAGCATCAGAGAGAATCCACAGGCTCAAATTGCTGTCTAGATGGGAATACGTCCAGTCCCTCGATGTTGAATACGCAGTCATCCGTGGCCGTTTATCCTTCCGTTGGCCATTGGTGAGTAGCCATATCTTCCTTGCTTCAGCTTGAAGGACAATTTGGCAAAGATCCCTTACATTGTTGGACGGGCGTTCCTCCTCGCGTTCCTCCTCATCCTGTAAGTATCGAGGGCCGTGTGGTCTTGGTTAGGGAGGTGACACATTCATTTTTTTCTATGCACAGTGCAGTTGGGACAAGCCCATTTTCGGAGAATATCCTTTGTATGCGTCAGTCTCATTCACATATCTCTGTTTTGCCATGCAGCTTATGATACCGTCTATTCAGCTAGCATATTGTTGGCATCAGTGAGCGACACTGCCACAACTCCATATGTTTTATTTTGTTGAGAAATTGTTAACAATAGCTAACGGGGGACATTGTCCTGGGATGTTCCTCAACAATCTTTATGATTCGCACGTGAGTCCCGATAGTGCCAGCTGGCCTGCAGCTTACACTTTGCGTAGATGGGTGATCTGGAAGGACTCCCGTTCGGTGCATATTCTTCTATTGATCCTTTCGCTGGGGCAATGCACGATGTTAGTGATTGGTACGCATGCATCTTCACAGCCTTTCTCCCACCCCACGTTCAAGTTTTCTCTGTTTAGATGTGGCGAGCATGACGTTGACGAATGTGAATGGACTTTGTGAGGTTTATGTCGACTATCCGCAAATGATCGCTGGAACCCTCATATACAGTGAGTCAGGTTATTACGTCCAAACTCGCATTGTGTTCAGTTGATGTACTTGAGCCACGTGCTATGACCTCCTTGTATGCATATTGTCGGTTGTGGGGCTGTCAAGACAGCGATCTGAGTCCCCTTTGAAGAAGCGTTTACTCGCGCAAGGCATTTTGTATTTCGCTGTAACAGTGATCTTCTATATCCCACCAATGGTTCGGGGCCCTTGCTCTCCACTCCATACCCTGTTCTCATCGTCATCTTTAGGTTTCTGCTTTGCTCAATAGCTGTAAGATTGAATTTCTTTAGGTATTGCGCACCGTGTTTCAATCACAGTCCAGCTTTAATGATCATCTTTTCCATTTCTGGTGAGTCAGTGCCTCGCGGTGGTGTGTATGACATGGCTAACAGGGGTGCGGTAGCCATCGCGATAAGGTATACCATAGGTTTACGATCAGACTTCAAGGACTGACTGACCTTGATGAACCCCAGCATGATTGCATCATCCAGAGCGATGAGATCGCTCTTCTTCCTTGGTGCCTCCACGCCTGGGTACGTACGAAGATGAATATCGATACGTATGGGCTCACGCGTGCCAGCAGTCAGACGCAGGAGAACCACATCGCGTTAACCACCCATATTGTGATCCAGCCGTCGACGAGTCCCGAGGGCATGACCCCGAGCGGACGATTTTGTATCGATGAAGCAGACAGCTGTTGAATTTCCGGGTGGATGTTTATTACTATCTTATGTCCGTGTTCTGAGATACCCAGTACGTTCGTTCCGAGCATTCGAATCCCTCCGTTTGGTTCACTTCACGTACAGGCATCGTCATGGATCCCAGGCACGATGTCTGACTTTCTGCTGAGCAGCGTCTGTCCATCGTCAGAATGTTTATATCTTTATTTTTGCCTATGTTGATCTTTCGTGCTATGGTAACTAACATACCCTTGCACGTAGGTTGCATATTCACGTCTCGCTGTCCGAGTCAAACATTCTGTACACCCAAGTTCGCCTGTGACCAGTAACTTTAATTATTTTACAGCACGGGACAGGTTACATTCGTATTGCTAGAACTCAGTAATGATCATGTCTGATGAAACTTGACATGCTTGTGTTTCCGTTACCCAATGCTCAGTATCAGTACTCAAGTACTCAGTCCTATCAGTCCTGTGACTCAACTGTGGTTGGCCGACCACCAGGAATTACCTAAGCAAGTCATCCCTCCACCCACATCTCGAGTCTTGATCCCATCCAACGATGTCCTTCCGCAAGATCGACGTCGACGCGTACGATGAAGACGTCCTCCAAGAAACAGAGCTCTACGACCCTGATCCACGCGAACCCCCCCAAGTCCTGAGCGATGCCAAGCAGAAACAACTCGCCGTGCGCAGCGCGTTGAACAAGTTGGGTCTCTCCATCCCTTCTGCGCAATCCGCTTCCCTTGCTCGTTCCGTTTCTTCTTTTTTTTTTTTTTTTTTTGGTTCTCGTGTTTGCGTCAACTGATCCGATGTCTCTCTCTCTCGCTCTTCCGGTGTGTGCCCGTGCCCGACTGGCCTGCCTGATTGGTGCGCGTGGTCTGTTCGTAGGGGTGATATCACCGGCGCTCTGAACGTCGTGCTGGATAGCCCGCCTTATGGACCAAACGTCGAAGAAGCCAAGGTCCGCCCCCTCCCCCCCCCTTCCACATCTACCCCGTGACCTCTCCACTCACCCGTCACTCCGTATAACAGAACCTCACGCTCCAAACCGTCGTCTCCGTCCTCAACAGCACCAAATCAACAGACGTTCCCAACGTCCTTCGATCGCTCTCCCAAGACGAACAAGACACGTTGATGAAGTATATCTACAAGGGAATGGGTATGTCTGGGTGGGGCGATGTCAGCGGGAGCGTGTTGCTTGGGTGGCATGAAAAGGTGCGGTTGTCTGTTGTGCATATGCCTCTTTCCCTGGTGTTGAGTTGGTTGGGTCGGGTAGTTAACAGAGATCGCGGGGACGGGGTGTATCGTGCGCGTCATGACCGATCGAAAAACTGTATAATCATACTCGGTATTTCCCCTCCATCTCCCGAACATCATACGCCACACCCGAACATTCAAAGATCGAGAACGATTCTATTCGATATTCGCCGAAGTACGACATACTCTATAAGGGGAAAGAAGGGGGCATATCTTGAGCTCTTCTAATCATTCATATTCATAACCCATATTTCGCCGATCATAAACCCTCCCCCCTGCTTCGCGCCTCTGCGAGGCTCAATTCGATCGCCAACCTCAGATCATCGTCCATCTCCGTATCTGGCACCTCGACCCGGGACGGTTCACTGTGCCGAGCGATATCTGCAGACAAGAGTGACATGTTGGAGGAGCGTGTTCTCGCCCTGACAGGCGTGACCACATGCGAGTTTGGTGACGATGGACCAGGTAAAGGCGAGACGGATTTCAGAGGGGTGCTCCATGCCGAACGAGGTTGTTCGGGGCTCACAGACGTCCCTCGTCTGGAGCTCGACGTCGAAGACAGACTAGAGCCGAGGGAGGGAAAGTGGTCCAAAGAAGACGATGACGTGCTGCGCAGCATGACGGGGCTCGGTTGCGTGCTTGGTCCGATTCTAAGCGATCTAAGCGGACTGATGCTTGTGCCGGCTTCCATCGGCTCAGGTACAAATGGTGGTGACACCTGCACTTTCTCGTTTGAAGTCGGGAGTGAGACACGCGGGTATTGGCGGCCATTCGAATGGTGACTCGAAGACGAGTGGTGCGGCGGCAATGGTATGGAAGTGGTAGACCTGGACCGAGAGGACGTCGGTGTACCAGGGAGATCATCGAAATCGCCCTCGAATACCCCCTCGTCGAGAACCGTTCTTTGCTGACGCACTTCTTCCTCTTCGCGTGAGAGCATCAAAACGTATTCGACAGCCTCCGACTCTGAGAGACCGAGCGTGTCCAAAGTAGACCTTTGTTCACGCTCGCGGCCATATATGCGCTGCATATGCACTCTCTCATCCTCGAGTTCCGCGTAGGATTCGGCGATATCTTTGTACATCTCGTATTGTTCTGGAAAAACGAGTCAGAGAGCCGAGTCCCGACCAACGACGAGGAGACTTACGATGTCCCTTAGTAGTCACGTTCATCTTGGCATTGGCGTGTTTTGGTTTTTTGTGTTGGTACTCGCGGCCGTTGGCCTGTCCGACCTTCCACGTCATAACCCGGCTCCCAACAATGATGACCACGAGCTCCTTGTCCACCAAAATTCGACTGACAGTGTCCCAGTCGTTTCCTGGTGCCGGACGTGGCGCAGGCGTTGTAAAGTAGCGTACCGGTTCCAGTGTGAGGGAGTCCCAGACCACGGTGGTCCCGCGAGCAGAACCGGTAGCAAAGACGGTGGGGCTCCATGAAATTGCCGTCACAGAGCCGTCTGTATGCGCCTCGAATCTGTGGACTGGAGCCACAGGCGTTTGGGGAGGGTAGTCGACATCATAGATGCTAATGAAGCCAAGGAGATCGCCGACGATGACCATGTTATTGTCACGAGAGTAAGTGGAGATGATGGGCTCTACGGTAGAGACATTACCGAACGAATTATCGCCAAAGGAGGTGATCGCCACGTCATGGGATTGAACGTCTGCATGAACGCGGCAGAACTGCGGGTGATGCGTGTACTGGACAATAAGTAGCACGCTCGATTCTCCGGTAGGATACAACCACATTTTCGCAACCTGTTCTCGTGGCAATGAGTCATCCCCCTGAGCGGTTGGATGAGGTCTCTCGTCATGAACGGGAGAAGGTATCCTGAGTTGGTGGGTTGAGCGGACGCGAGCTTCATCAGCGGGGAGCTCGGACTCGTGCAAATCATAAAGGAGGATATCCCCGCTCTTCAGCGCACCAGCGACGAAACCATCGCTGAGGCTACCTGCAATACTGATGAACGGGTCTGTGACGAGAGACAGCTGTTGCTTTTCGGTAGACCAGAGAAGCTGGAGCGCCTTGGTATCCCACAGCTTAATGCGCCCATCGGCACCAGCAGACAAAAGAGTGTTAGAATCCGAATCAGGGAGGAGCTGTTGCACGGCGCCCTCGTGCTGATCATGGACGGCGCATCGAATAAACTTGGATGTAGCGCGAGAGTCCATGACACGGTTCGCGACTGTGAGGGCAACTTCGCCGTTGTGCTTTCCCCAAAATACGTGGGCGGTGCCGCCATCGGAGGTGATGGTACACACAGAGACGTTGGGCGTGAACTCTACATTGGGGTTCCCGATACCCAAACCGGTGCCAGAGGCATCGATGTACCCTTTCAACACCCTTCCGTTGAGTGGGATCGACCGCGCAACGGTGCCGTACTGGATGGAGGACGTCAAGAGGCCATGCTCAGACATGAGATGTACCCCGTCGATCGATGAGTCCTGGGGCGCATGGGTAATGGTCGGATTACGAGAGCGCTCCCAGCAACTGGGAAACGAGCTAAGTTACACTGGTGGATTGGGGTGAGAGCAACGCACCGCCGGATGGCGTAACGGAAAATGAACTCTTTGCGCCAAGTATGCTCTGTCCGCTTGAGGAGCAAGATGCGTTCATTCTCGAGCTCATGCTCGGGGCTGATACCGAGGAACTGTGTGAGGAAGGCGCGAAGCCAAGTGTTGTCGTCGTCTACGTGTTCGTAGAGGTGTCTGCAGGTGCGGGCAAGAACAAGGAGAGAGGGCGGGGGGAGGTAGGAAGTGATGTGGGTAAGGGACTCTTGTGGAACGTGGAGGAGAGACGGAGATCCATGTTGGTGAGAACTGTATGAGTTGGTATATGGGGATTTGGGCTGGTGAATGGATGCTTTCCGATAACTTTCTATGGGTCGCGTTGGCATATAATGGCAGGGAAAGTCACAGTGTCAGTAGCGATCGCAGACAATCGAACAGATGTCGCCTGCGAGTGAGCGGAGAGTGTCAAGAACAAAACCGCCCCAGTCATCCTCTTTGAAACATGCTTATGTAATACATTCTCGTAGCTAACAGCGGAAAAAAGAACAATAGGTCTTGCCAGGAATCGAACCTGGGTCTTGGGAAGATGTTTTCAGAATCCCAAGTGATAACCGCTACACTACAAGACCGTAATTAACCGGGATAACAGATAATATTTCACCTCAAATCACTGGAAGCCTCGAATCGGATCTCGATCAGCGCAACATCGTTTGTGTGGCAGTTCAGCGGTTCAGTCTTGCCGACGGTCTGTTTCCATCCCACTCCACTAGGGCTTTCACATACTCGAGCTCCCAGATAGCAGACCATGGACGTGCACAAATGACCGAAATACCATACCGCTCGTTAGTGGGCTCTTTGATGCACCTTACCCATCGGCACCCGTCCGGCATCGCTTCCACTGTACACAACCCAACACGATACATATCACATAGGCAAGTACTAAAACGTGTTTTGCCATACCTCAAGGGTATACGTGATCCAAAATTCACTCTCACCGGCGACCATGTTGCCCGATTGTTGGGTTCGACTGACAGCGATTTTGCACAATGCATCGACCCAACGCAGCATCCGGTGCACAAAACAAAAGTGTATTGTCACCCTCTCCACATGTGAAGCCGAACATGTTTCCGCCTGTGAAGCGATGCGCGAACTCATCTAGCTCTGTCAACTGCTCCGTGGCAATCGGTTTCCGACAAAACATTGAGGCTGCGACAATAATGCGCAATTACGTTGACCTCACACGGTCATTGAGGTGAATGTAATCAAGTTCGTCCTATTGGTTGACTAGGGGGGCATAGATTGTACTAACGCAATTTGCAGGACTCGGAGATAGCGTTAGGGGTGGTGATCAAAGTGTCACCGGCTCGAATGGACGCACCGAGGAATTCCGAGTTCCCTAATGAAGCCTCGCGGGATGGCATGACTTTCCAGGACGGCGATCGAGTACCGCTGCCAAGCGCACTAGTCCATCCTAGTCTCGAACCGTCCAGTTTTGGAGCCTTTTCAGAAGCTCGGATGCTTCTGGCGACCAAGAGGCTTCACACACACACACGATACTTCGCCGGGCACTTCCTAGAACGTCTGATTTGAGACGAGGCCCGTTCAAGATATGATAAGTTGCATCACCTACCTTTGCTCAGGCTACGCATTTGGTACGCCTGTACCTCTATTTGGTGCATGTTTTGTCCGCATACACGCCCCCAGCCCAGCTGAACACGTGAGCGTCGAAGGCTCCTTGTCCCGCGGGCCTATCTATGGGACCCATACCGTAACTTATCGGTGAATGATTCGGATGCACTCCAGTTGCATGAACCATCGTCAGGTAGGGAAAATTTATCCTCCACAGGCCGTGGTTGTATCACTACCCCCGCAGCGCGGCCGCTATCCGGGCTTATAGGATTCGCAGTGGCTATCAAAGATGCATCGTGACTATTGCTATTGGGTAGTGGACGTCCGAGTCACACATTAGCGTCCAAACAATTCCGAGGACCTGGGGTACCGGTTCATCAACGTGATCTTCGTCATCGATCCATGCGGCCTCTAAGCGAACGTCCTCGAGACAACTACTCCCAGCACGCTAACTTTATCTTCCACAAGCCATTTTTATTGGGCAATTGGACTCATCCGAGTCACACATTAGCACGCAAACGATCAAAATCCGAGGATTTGGAGTGTCGGTTGATCGGCACGATCTTCCTCATGCAATCTCTAAGCGAAAGTCCTCGAGACAGCTACACCCAGCTCGCCAGTGTTACCTTCCGCAGGCCCTCTATTTTGGTTCCATATTGGATATCAACTTCCTACGCGGGGCGTTTATTTAAAGCAAGTATGTATGTTCTCTACAAAATTCCCATCCTCGTAGGCTCAACATGTTGCCGAAATTAATTTAGAACCTCTCAACTAACCTCGTCGCGGGCCGGATCAACTATTTGCGCGCCGAGCTCGGATAAACTGTGAGGAGTGACGTACATGTTTGCTGCACCTTTGTGGCTGACGGGCGAATATCTGTGCGTCGCTGCCTCGTTTAGGGGTCCGGTCTCATCGATCTTTGCATTTATTTTTGCTACCATCAATGCACAGTATTTGGCAAGCCGCATGCATACCTCATTTTTCTCTGGATGAGGATGCTGACTGTTGGTTCTCATCCTGCGTGTTCGGCACTGAGTTCGGGGGTCTTTTTGGAAGATATAAAGCGGACCGTACCCCGCTAGTTCACCCAACTTTTCTCGCAATGGGATCGTGGTTCTTACCTTGGTCCATCCTTTGGTTCGTATCTTGGCTTGGCAGAGATGTCCAAGTTGCATCACTCGCAACCGATTCTCTCACTGCCCATCAGACCGTTTCCCTTAACCTCACAATTGCCAATCGCTGTGTGGCTCCAGATGGCTTTCCAAGAGTGTAAGTGGGTGTATTTAGGAGCCAGACAGTATCTTGATATTTTTCAGCGCCGTCCTCGCTGGGAAGGACGGTGAAGAGCCTACCCTCCCAGGTCCCGTCATCTCCGGAAACAAGGTATGCTTCCCTCTCATCCGCAGTATCCAGTCGTGATGTAATCGTTTCGAAGGGTGATAGGTTCCTGATCAATGTCGCTAATGATTTGACTGATACGACTATGTTCACTGGAACAACGATTGTCAGTGGCCATACCCTCAGCTGCCCTACCCGGTACTCATGCATATTATATCCACAGCACTGGCATGGTATTTCACAGCTCCATTCCAACCAGATGGATGGTACGGCCTATGTTACTCAGTGTCCAATCTCCCCTGGAAACTCGTTCTTGTATAATTTTACGGGGGACCAACAGGTTGGCACATACTGGTATCATTCCCACTATGCGGTACAATATTGTGATGGTCTCCGTGGTCCCCTCATCATACGTGATCCTGAGGATCCCTACAAGGACCTCTACGACTACGACGACGGTTCGTGTTTTGGCTATTACATCAGGTTGACAATGTGGGCTCACTCACGATAGATTCTACGATTATCACCTTAATGGACTGGTAAGCATTCACATCCAAAGTTAACGTTTGCACTGATTTCTCGTCCCACAGGTATCATTACCCTTCACCTGATATACCTCGACAAGTCTGGCCCGATTCGGTCCTTATCAACGGGACTGGATGTTATGACGGCCTGGAATGTTCACCGCCCGCTACCTACACGGTCGAAGCGAACAAACGTTACCGTTTTCGCGTTCTGAACATGTCATGCAAACAATTTTACAACTTCACCATCGATAATCACACCATGACGGTCATAGAAGTTGATGGAGAATACGTCGAGCCTTACACCGTCGACTCTATCCAGATCTATGCGGCCCAACGTTACTCTTTCATCCTCAATGCTAACCTACCAATCGATAACTATTGGGTTCGCGCGATCCCAGATCCGTCGGAACCTATGAACGCGACCACCACCGCTATATTGAGGTACATCAACGCACCGGCAGTGGACCCTCAGACTGTCAACGTAACGAACAACTATCTGAACGAGACGTTGCTGCGCTCGCTCACGGAGACTCCCGCTCGCCTTCTTGAAGCCAATCCAGACGTCAAGCTCAACGTGGTGATGGGCAAGGATGAATCGACCTACAACTTCTTGATCAACGGCGTCCAGTATACATCACCTAGCATTCCCATTCTGCTGCAGATCATGAATGGAGCGCTGAACTGGGAGATTGATCCCACACAATCCGTTTACTTGCTTCCAAGGAACAAGTTAGTCGAAGTGACTTTCCACGTTGATGATACATCTGGTCGTCCCGTAAGTGCACTGAACGTGGCACGCAGGAGCTGTCAACTGATTTCTTCCCGTTGCTAGCATATTTTCCACCTGCATGGCGTAAGTGGATCATTTTACTGTGATATCGCTCCTCAATTGAAACTTGCACAGCACCATTTCGCGGTCATCAAGAGTGCTGACAGCGAATTCCGGAACTATGACAAGCCTGTCATGAGAGACACCGTCAGCACAGGATCAGACGACAAGGCGGATAACGTGACGATCAGGTTCATGACCGATAATCCTGGGCCTTGGATACTTCATTGGTGAGTGCACAAGTTCCAAGTTGTTCCGGATCGCTGAAAATGTGTAACGTGATGTTCTAGCCATGTCGAATGGCATCTCTACACGTAAGTCTCCCTCGTGTTGCGGAGTGTACCCTTGCTGACACCTCCGTCCTGTCTGGCAGGGGAATGGCAATGGTCTTTGTCGAGGATTATGCTAGCATTCAATCCAATCAACCACTCAGCAGTGAGTCCCCTTCTTATTTCGAATGTGGGACGTGGGCGCTAAGACGACGGTCATGGCTGGTAGATGCCTCGCGGGACCTTTGCCCGTACAACAACCCGTCCGAAACTTGGACCCTGCCCCCTCCAAGGGAAACTGCAGGACCGTACTCACCCTCGGCTACATCGGCCTGCACGCCTACTCAATTTCTGAAGAGAGTTATATGAGTCTTGCGCTCCGGTAGACAAGCCTGAATTCTTTTCATTTGATGGGAGGACGGTCAATTTTGTTTTCATTGTCATAGAACTGTTTAGATACGTCGTTTCCTTCATAGACGCATGTTGTTTGACGTATGCCACCACTTGATGACTGCTGCTTTACACTTGCGCGTGCGTGAAAGATGTTGGATCAAGACGCGTGTCTCCGAGAGTGAACGTTCTGCAGCTTCGGCCTGTACAGCATCCAGAACAACCGCAGCAATCGCTTGGGCCCCAAACCGTTCTGCTCAAGCCCTGTTAAGCGCCAGGTCCGGACGTATTGCAGAAGTTCCACTGGCCCATGTAATGAAGGACCCATCATGATCATTGATTTGCGCCTGCCACCTTCGAGACCCGATCACATGATACGAACAGCAAATTCCGGCATTGCCTTATAAGTTAAGACCCCTGGCAGATTGGGTCAGCAACATACCTTGTCCAAACCTTCTCCGCTCATGACTTCAAGCAGGCCCAATCCAAGCCACGATGAATGTGCGATTTTCTGGACACATCACCTGGTCCTCGATTCAGGTGGGTGAAAAGCGGGCCGGTGTTGCACATGCTCGAAGAAGCAAAGCTCAGAGTGAGGCAGTGTGCCCTCCTTCGACGCGATAGGTATCACATCACTTGTGAAGTTCTGAATGGTGACCATAACCTTGCTATGCCTCGAATTTGAACTCATTAAACGCGTTATCTAGGCTGCAAAGACTAAATGACCCAACATTTCAGTTGAAGTGACGCTCAAAACATATCCAGAGTCCAGACTCACATTCAATTTGGCGCCGTAATGACAACACACGACTCGTACTTGGTCCATTCCCCAAATCGTGTGCCGGTGAACTCACAAATGATGGCGATGTCGGAGTCGATACGCTGACTATCGCAAGTCCAGGACATCTGACGAACCAGCTCAAGCCAGCTCAATCACCCGGTGAACTATGGGGCTCATGGACAGGTCTATGACTTCACCATCATGGTACCCCTCAATGTTCACGGTGCTCCGCAGTTCCACGCTACTTCTCCTTGACGACCTCAGGGATCTTGGCTGTTGTGTTCTGCGGAGCAGGACCTCGCGGAAGGCCTCGCCCTACCTCCATACCCTTTAAATACGGGGACCTCGCGGGCAGAGCCCCACCCACGCTTTCTTGTCTCCTGCTTCTGTCTTGTGGCCGGAGAGACCTCAACAACGCCCGAACCTCGTTCGCAATTCAAAGTCAGGACAGTCATTAGCCTGCTGGTGAGAGCTCGCGTCATTGGTCACAGCGATAACTCGGATTGCCGTCAGCTGTAACACAGACGGTCATAGGACGTCTAACCCATGCCATGCTACTTAGCTGAAAAACGTTTTTAAGCGAGTATTGCGACGGACGCGTCTCATCCCTGGTAGAGAACGAGTGGGTCAGAGCGGTGTCCTTGCAGGGTTCGTTGCTGTGCAGCTAGTTGCTAATGTTGCCGATTTAGCGTCGCTATCCATGGCGGTCTTCGAGAATCCCTTCAAGTGTTTATCGCAAATTATTCCGCTTACTGTGCATGAAAGACTTCTAACGGATTGGGATCAGAAGGTTATCCAGTTTGGTCTCGCGTTCGCACCAGTATCAATCGCAATATAACTCTAGTATGCCGAGCATCATCCGAAAACGTCCAGACCAATACACCACTTCAATTATACGAACTACGTGATGAAGAGGAGCGACCGCATCAAGGTGGAGCCCAAGAGCTGCGTGATGGTGCCAAGCTGCGTGGCGTTCGGTGCGCTTGATGGGCCTGGTACGTTTACTCACAAGGTTCACTTAGACATGGTACTAAGGCTGACAAATAACCACGGACTAGCCACTGACCAATGCCCGTCGACCAAATTGGTGGCTGAAATTACACCGGACCCTAATAATTCACCCTTGGCATTTCATTAAAATGAAGGGTGGTGCTTGGTCATTTCTACGTCAGCAAATGGCGCTGCGCGCGGCCAATCGGACTGTTCTGATTGTAACAACCGAAGTTTCTAGTCTTCCTGGAATGTCTTGGAAGAGGCGCCGCCGGCCCACCAGCCATCTGGGTCTAGGTAAGCGCATGCAAAGGCCCGCCGCAAAGTGAACGTGTTGACCTCACATCACATTACATCGCTGATTGGTGGCTAACGCCCTAATTCGGCTGCTCGGTAGTACAATGCCGTGCTTCTGGCCTCATGTTTTCCTTGCCATTTCACATTCACGCCTTCCGGGTTCCAGAATGTGGGCCTTCAGTTTTCTCGATCGTCCGAATCGTTTCGTGCATGCATCAATGAGACCCCGGGTCGACCCTCCTTTGACTATGGATGGTCCGCCGCCAATTCGTTTCCAGTGATATGAGGACAGGGCCTTTCCTGGAAACTCGGAGACACGTGTAAGATGTGTCTTCCCACCAAATTTCGCGTTTGACGTTGTTGCACAACTCATTCTTTTTCTATTGTAGAACACAGTCGTATGATAAGACCACTCGTTTCGAGACCTCACTAACCCATTGTGCTGCGACCACTTTGGTAAGTGTGTCTACCGAAATCCATCATCCGTGACCCCCCTCGCGACACGTGGAGCTGTGCATCTGTCACCCCACCGCATTGGCAACGTGTAGACACGGTTCAATGTCCATCCCGAGTGTGGACTACGCAGGGTTCTCAGGGGTCCTGCACATTCACTCAGCTCGCATTGTTACCCCGGAAGAAGCCCATGGAGCCGCAAGGTTGGCACGCGATCCGCTTATAAACCCTACCGGTTTCAAAACGTCGAGCAACGATCCGCTTTCTCTACCGCTCAAGCTCTTTCCGTCTTCTCCTTCGTCCGTTTACTCACGATGCTTGAGGCATTCAAGATCAAAGAATTCGACCTCAACCCCATCTACGAATCCTGGGCTAACCCGCCCATGTTTTACGGAGAGCCCAAGAAAGACACGTCCGTCGACGAGTGGCTTAACAACATCAAGTTGGGGTGTGTCGAGCGCAAGGTGCCAGAAGAGTGCTGGCATAAAGTCGCCCAGCATTATATGGGCCCAAAGGCGAAAGCTCGCCTTACGGAATTGAAGAATGTCATGGCTCAGATCAATGGCGGCAAGTATCGTTGGAGCTGGAAGAAGTTCAGGATTGCGATGAAAAACATGGGATGTACGCAGCATTCGAAGTTGTGTCGTCAACCGAGAGATAATCCACTAACCTCATGTTTAGGGGACATCGATGCGACCGTGACCACCTCGGTTACAGTAGAACGTAGATCATCGGGCAGCTGGCTAACACGCTGGAAGCCCTTGAAAGACAAAAACGCAAAGGAGACCGAATTTGTCGAGGTGACAAAAGTGGAGACGCCCGCGCCCATGCCTCCACCCAAGGACCCTCGTCCGAACCCCGTCAAAGCACTCTCCGAGACTGCGATCCACGCTGCAACGTCGGCTTTCAAATCTCGTCACCTGCCGCAGCGTTCCAACACCATGGGTGCCGCGGTCATGTCGACGTCGTCGACGGTCGTATCGGCACCACTCCAACCACTGCCACCGCTCCCTGTTGTGACACAACCAGCTGCAGCAAACCAGGGTACGTCCCATGCGGATCCTTCTTCCGCCCCAGGTTGTCGCTGATGACAGAAATTCGTCACTTGCTAGGTGTCACTACTGTATCCAACGTGCCGACCTGGTTACTCAATGCGTGCCATGCACTCAACTTCCTCACAGCGGAGCACCCCAGAGCGATGACGACACTCAGCGCCGTGCTCATTACCGCGGGAACGTTGCCAGCCATACCCGCTATCAGCGGTGGCACAGTCCTGGCTTCCGGAGTCGCCCAAGCTGTTGGCGCTATTGCCGTGGGCGTCGGCAATCTGCTTAAAGCCCAACAGGAAGGGCAGGTTCAACTCTCGGAACAAACCCAAGCTCCATCGGGCCACCATCCACCGATGCGCGCCGCGACGTTCCAATGAAATGTCATGGTGAGGGCACCGATACACGCATTGACCAAGACGAGGCTACGTCGCCGGTCGATGTAGCCATTATGAGACTCTGACTTGCCATACTTATTGGTTTCTTCGCACACTTTCCACCGCCTCTAATGTAACCGCTGCGACGACCGTCACAAGGACACGCGGTCTGATACGGACCTGATGGTAATCAGGTCTTCGTCTTCATGTCAATATTTTGGCGATACTATACGTAGCTTGATACCTAGTCGCCGTCCAACAATGATGTGAACACGAGGAGGCCCCGTTGAACAGATAGCGGGGCTGGAACCTTGTATAACAAGGTTCAGTAGCAGTAGTACTTAATCATTATGAGCATGGAATAGGCCAAGAAACGAGTCGATGGAAACGAAAACACGTTGCCTGGTACCTTGTCCCAGTTCCTGGGACTGATAAACAATCAGTGCTAATCACGGGACATCTACATTGTCGGAACATCCTTATCCCCATGGGTCAACGAAGTCGTGAGGTAGCTAGGCTTTAGCCATTTGCCGTCGAGGTCTGGTATTTCATGACCGGCAGGTTTACCGTCGACGAATAGCCCACCGGTGATGTCCCATTTATCCAACGGGATACCTGCATCCATGCAGAGCGTCACGAAGTCGCTCGGAAGGGCTGCTGCCACCTCAAGTCGAAGGTGTTTGTTGAGTCCTGTTTTCCTAAATCGCTAGAAGGAAACAAAGCGGGTCAGGGGATGTGATCGGGAAACTTGATAGGTATGATGGGAATTAGGCTTACGGAAAAGCACAAACGGGAGGCATGCAGAAACATCCTGTTTTCGGGAACTCTGATAGTGCGGGCGATTTTCTCGGAAATTGGGCTGCGAGAGTACACAGGATCACCAAGAATAGGTGCTTGGATATCGTCAGGATTATGGCCATTGGCGCCAAGAAGATACAAGTGGAGTGACTTACCATGTAATGAATGGGCAAGGTGAACACGAAGTTGATGCTTTAACCCGGTGTGGAGCGTAAGTTTGAGTAAAGACAGGGGTGCCTTGGGCTAACCACGTGTTTGAGCTGATATGAAGCGGAGTAAGGGTGAGGAATACCAACGGAAGAGGCCACAAGCTCCCAATCTGTGGCTGCGAATTTGGCGCTGCAGCTCTGGCTAATAGATACATGCCCACCATCAGTCTCGATAGGATCCCTTATTTCACCGCTCCGCGCTTGAAAAGACTTTTCGCCTCCCCTGACCAACGCCAGATAGGTCTTCCCGACAGTTCTGTTGTGAAATTGCTGCGACAACTGTCTCGCGGCGGCAAGGTTCTTGGCAAGCACGAGCGCTCCAGTAGTGGACTATAGATTGAGATGACACCAACTTCGTCGAGATGCAAATATGCCACGAACCTTGTCTAGCCGATGAACGGTGTGAGGTACTTTATCCAAATGAAAGTGGTCTTTCAGATCTAAAGAGGGAAGCTCACAGCGGCCCAATCGCGAGCAGATAAGCACTCGCCTGACAGTATATCATTAAATTTATCCACATTTCTCTCTCTAGGCTTTTGGTCCTGTGTATGAATTTAAATTTAACCAAGGGTGTCGGGTGCCAACCTATGTGCACCTACTTCACCACCCTGTACGTCGGACGCTTGGCAGATGAGATACGGCGGTTTATTGAGCACGATAACGCCCCGATCGGCGTATATTGCTAACCTAGACCAGTTCTTTCGAAGTTGCGGCCAGTTTGTCATACAAACCAAGGAACATGAAGCTCATTACCTTTGAACGCGCTGCGGCGTACATGCACAGCACAGAGAGAAGGTGGTGGGTAGCTTATCTGGTCTTCCTGCTTCACGATATTTCGAGCTATATCCCTCCAAGAAGACCGGGTGTCAATAGGGAACGACTTGCCAACGTGAACTTCGAGTTCAACTTGGTTGTAAGAATCTTCCATGACTAAGCGTGTGGTTACATATTTGGATTTGAACACCCCTAAGGACCCACCGCAGACTCGATGTAGTACTAGCGCGTCCGGTTTTTTTACTTTATGTCGTTCGTCAACAACGACACTGAATCTGGTTCCTAGTACTCCTTTGCTTGCACAAAATCCGCAATGCAGGCATTCGGATGCAATCGTAATGGAACGTATCGGAAACGATATATTTGGTCGTGTTGATGCGGGTCAGATAGGCCCGGGGGTGAGCTTTTTCCGAAATCTGATCCGAGTCGAGCTCATCGCAAAACTTCTACAGTGACACCATTAGCGGCATGGAGGCATTCGAAACCTATCAGACACCGCTATCGAGGTCAGAGATTCTGGTGTATATTGTTACAACCATCAGAGTTCAATCGGTGGTACAGCCGTTATGCCAGCAAAGAGATGTCCTATCTCTTTTCCTCGGCGGTGCGTGTCATGGAACTGATGGCAATGTTCATGATCTACAATCTTCGACCCTTCTAGAACCGTTTTAAAACATGGAGAGAATTATGGCTCAATCTCGCCATCGCAGAAAAGCAGCTCGGGCTTTCGATCACTGACGAAGCTCTCGAGCAGATGAAGGCGAATCTCGTATGAAACCCCTTTAGCTTTCTTCGTACACCTTTTGAGCTTGGTAAGGTAGGATCTGACTCCGGAACAATTTGACATTGCTGCCAAAGAAGAGAAGAAACGTCGTCACGATGTTATGGCACATGTTCACACATTTGGTCAGGTTGCCCCAGCTGCGGCAGGCATCATCCAGTACAGTTCATCCTCCCGTCTCGCCACTCCGCGTGGTATTTACACACGTGTCTGTTTTTGCAGCTTGGGCGCCACCTCCTGTTATGTGACAGAGTGCGTGTAGCTACTTTGGTGGATGTAACTCACAAGTTGAACTGGTTGAACCGGGGGGTCAGTAATGCAGATTTGATCTTCATCCGAACAGGTCTTGGCTATCTCCTTAAATCTCTCGCCGTTCTAATTTCACGCCTCTCGGCATTTGCGGTCCAATATAAGGACCTTCCGACTCTGGGTTTTACCCACTTCCAGCCCGCACAGCTCACTACGGTCGGAAAACGCGCGACTCTCTGGATTCAGGTAATGTCCATTCTGCGGTCTTGTCGTGAGAAGAGCAACTCACCTGGTATTTCAGGAGCTTCTGTGGGATCTGCGAAATATCAGACGTGCACGAGATGACCTCGGATTCCGTGGCGTGAAGGGAACAACCGGAACGCAAGCGAGCTTCCTAGCTTTATTCGATGGAGATCACGACAAAGTAGAGGAGTTAGATCGACTTGTGACAAAGCTCAGCGGGTTTGGATATCCGTATCCGGTCACCTCTCAGACCTACTCGCGGAAGATCGATATTGATGTCCTGGCACCTCTCGCGTCGCTCGGTGCTACGGCGCACAAAATTGCAACTGACTTGAGGTTGCTGGCTAATCTCAAAGTCAGTGTATCTCCTTACAGGATCGATGGCGTTGAACTCTCCATTGACGTGACGGCAATGGCAGGAAGTTGAGGAGCCGTTTGAATCAACTCAGATAGGTTCCTCCGCAATGGCTTACAAGCGGAACCCCATGCGGTCCGAGCGTGTATGCAGCTTGTCACGGCACCTGATGGTATTGCACCAAAATGCGCTGATGACGTCCAGCGTGCAATGGTTTGAGCGGACTTTGGATGATAGGTCAGTTCTGTTCACGAGAGAAATTAATCACCGTATCACTGACGGAACGATAGTGCGAATCGTCGAGTGACACTCCCGGAAGCTTTCCTGACTGCAGACATTGTCCTCTCGACTCTGCGAAATGTGTCTGAAGGCCTCGTAGTGTATCCCAAGGTTATCGCTCGCCGGATTTCTCAAGAGCTTCCATTCATGGCAACTGAAAACCTGATCATGGCTATCGTCAAAAAGGGTGGTGATAGGCAGGAAGCACACGAGAAGATCAGAGTGAGCCGATTCCTACTGTCAGGGGTGATGTGATGCATGACCATCAATACGTTCGTCGTTTCCGTGATTTCTTCGCCTGAATAGGTTCTCTCCCACGAGGCTGCGCACCAGGTCAAACACCTGGGACTGGAGAACGATCTCATTGAACGTGTCCGAGGGGATACCTACTTCGATCCTATCAAAGGGGAGCTAGATGCATTGCTGGACCCACGAACGTTTATCGGGAGGGCACCCGAACAGGTGGACAGGTTCATCAAGGAGTGGGTGGAGCCGGCTGTAGCAGACGAGGAGCTGCAAGAAGCTGTTTTGGTAGCTGGGAAGGTGGAGCTGAGCGTTTAGACTAGGTTCCTTCGCGTCATTAGTACGTCCTAGGCACGGCTCGGCCCGAAAAATCGCTTCTATCTGTACCTTCGGAGATTGAAGTTTGAAAGAGCGCCCGAACATTTGGCAGACGCCAAGTACTGTTAGTTACGCTCGATATCGCTCGGGCCCGTTCAACGGAAGCGTTTTCATTAGAATCGGTGTCGTGTACGAGACTTGGAAGGTGGCGGGAAAGAGAAAGAAATCAGGTCAGTCAGTCGCTGTGTTGAATTTCTGTCGCGGGACCTGACACGCAGCAGAGAGCCGCATCATTCGCACGTTTGCTCCTTTGTCAGGTTGGATTTTGCATCCCTGAGCTTACTTTTCTCCTTCCAACTGCCATCGGTTGTGGTGTCGTGGACAATTGAAATCCGTGAGTGTCGGTCCTGTACTAGCTTCCTTTTCGTTCTTTTCTGTCATCCAGCTAAGGCAATCCCACGCGCACGCGTTTGTTTTCTATCTATAGGCGTCTGCTCGCCCTTCTTCCCGAACAACCTTGGACATCCACCCAGTCCTGTCTCTCCTTGTCTGGCCCTTTTCTTCCAGGTGCAATGGGCAGTCTCCAAATCCCAGACCCTTCCTACTCGGGCTCATCGCGACAGCATGGTGCCTCTCGTCCTGTATCCGTCTCAGCCCAACCATCGCCCGTTGCGAACCATCAATCATCATCCAGGAGACAAAGGGCCTCTCACCAGGTCGTCTCTCCTCAGCATCCACAGCAAGCAGCCGATGATCAACCTGGATTTCGTGACGTGTACTCCCATCCAGCTGCTGTAGCCTACGCGGCTGCACATCCGAGGAGGACCATTCCCAAGTTCGGTCCCTACTTACTCTTGCAGACTGTGGGAGAAGGCGAGTTCGGCAAAGTCAAACTCGGCTTGCACAGTCAATGGGGTGAAGAAGTGGCTGTAAAATTGATACGCCGCGGTAACATCGACAGTTCCGTACGGATGTCAAAGGTCGAGCGCGAGATCGAGGTTCTCCGGGTGAGCGTCTTTCTTCGACGATGGACTTGATATTGACTTGCCCTTAGACCTTGAAACATCCGAATATCGTCCGCCTGTACGATGTCATCGAAACAGACAAGTACATTGGCATAATTCTTGAGTACGCCTCAGGTGGCGAGCTTTTTGACCACATCCTGGCCCACCGCTATCTCAAGGAGAAAGATGCTGCAAAACTTTTTTCTCAGCTCATCTCTGGTGTCTGGTACATCCATCAAAAGAAAATCGTTCATCGTGACCTCAAACTCGAAAACCTACTCCTCGATCGCAACCGTAACGTTATAATCACAGATTTTGGATTCGCTAACCGTTTCGAACATCGTGCAGACGATCTCATGCAAACTAGTTGTGGTTCTCCCTGCTATGCTGCGCCGGAGCTAGTCATCTCTGAAGGCCTCTACGTTGGTTCCGCTGTTGATATCTGGTCCTGTGGCGTCATCCTTTATGCCATGCTTGCAGGCTATCTTCCCTTTGACGACGACCCTGCTAACCCTGATGGCGACAACATCAATCTCCTGTACAAGTATATTGTCAATACCCCCCTCTCTTTCCCCGAATATGTTTCTGCACAAGCCAGAGACCTCTTGTCCACGATGCTCGTCCCAGATCCCACGCGCCGTGCAGATTTACGGTCGATCATGGCACATCCCTGGCTGTCGGCTTACGCGCACATCTTTACTAAATGTGTCGACGATCTTGAGCGCGCTGCTATGGAACAACACCAGATGAAGCGACTGGCTTATCAGAGGCAGATGCGCCAAGCAGCTGCAGCTCAATCAGAGCCCAGCAGAGTTGCGCGTACCCAAAGTGCTCGTGTCGATGGCATGCTTAATGTCTCCACTTCCTCTACGAATCCAAGGAGCCACTCCTATAGAGACAATTTACCCGCTGGTCAACCAGAATACCTCTATGAGACGTCCATCGACCAGTCGATATACTCATCATCATCTCCCGCTGCACCTCACTCTCGTAATGCTGTTTCTCTCGCTGTCACTCCCGCTACGTCCATGGGTCCTGATGATGATCCGTTTGCGCCCTCAAGTGCTGTCAATATCCCTGTCACAATCTCATCACCAGATGAGGGACCCTCTGTCACTCCTAATATCCAAGATATCGACACCTCCTACCCTCCCAATGGTTCCGCAAAACCTCTTACAGATACAGGTAAAAAGAAAGCTGCCGGCGGTTTCCGGCACACCATTCAAGTGGAGTACCCTGGCGATCCTCAGGAGCAGGCTGCTGGGTCCAGCCATGGCAAATCCTCGAGAGCAAACACATCTTCAGCTCGTCCCAGCTCCAAGCAGGGCGTCGAACCTCGCGATCGTATGGTGTCTGGGTCTCAAACCAGCCCCCGTGCGCCTGGAGAGAAGTCCTCCGCGGTACCCTCTACCGATGCCGAGACGTCTACGCCAAAACCACTTCCTCCTGCTCCATCTACTCCTACTCCATCCCGTGTCGATACGACACACCTCACACCTTCAGCCGCGCTGCGCGAGAACCAGCCCCAAACACCTTCGGTTGCTATCTCTCCAGCCAGTCCCTCTGCGACTACAAATGCGGAGGACAAGTCTTCCAAGTCCGTCAACAATGCCACTGGCTCCTCAGGTTCTGGGTCAAGCCGTCATCGCAAAGGCTTGTCGGTGGACAAGTTTGGGCTTGGCAAGATATTTGGTACAAATGGGGACCAATCCGCCGCCAATGGTACGCGGTCCCGTGTCCCATCTGAAATCTCGGCTCCTGGTACACCCGTGGCGGAAGAGAAGAGGGCGGCGTCGACGGTTACAAGCACCCACGACACTGCCAAGAGCGCTCTCCTGAGCCCTGTCTCATCCAGTTCGACCGACTCGGCCAAGAAGAACAGGAGGAACACTCTTACAGTTATGGTCGAGCCCTTCAGTCGCACCATCAAGTCGCGGAAAGGCAAGACTCCCGTTGGTGAGAGCCCCGCCAAGGACAACCGCGACCTCGAGAAGCAATTGCCGCCGTCTTCCACTGCTTCTCCTTCCCAGGCCGGTCGTGGCACAGTATTCCCCAGCGTGGCGAAGGACGGACATCAAACCCATGATATGCCTGCATCGACGACCAAGGCTCGCAATGTTATGCAATGGTTCAGGAGAAGAAGTAACGTCAAGCCAGACGGAGAGGAGTCCCCTGATCTGGTGGCCATGCGCGCTGGCACAAATCTATCGTCGCGTTCGCAGATTCCAACGCCGAGTTCCAAGACGGAGCTGGTCAGAAATGGAGATCAGGGTCGATCTGCAGGCCCTGGGGAGACCCCGTTCTCGTTCTCCAGGGCTGGATGGAAGTTCAGTGCTTCTACCCCTACCAAGGACGTCTTGCGCATCCATCATGGTGCTGTTGATCAAACTACGATCACGACCCGACCGCCCCCAGAAGTTATCAAACATGTTTGCAAAGTTTTGGAGGAGATGGGTATGGACATCAAGGCCGAAAGCGATTATAAGTATAGGTGCGTCCGCGCAAAGAGGAGAAAAAGTGGTGGTGCAGTCGGACTGGGCTTTGGCACCGTCGGAAGTGGGAGTGGGTTAGCGGCGTTCACGATGGTTGGATCAGCGGCATCTAATGGCGTAAGTCATTCTTCTGCCTCCCGTTCTGGAGTTGCTGATGAAGATTGTAGGTCGACAAACGTGGTCTTCCCATCCCATCCCATCCCTCCCCTGGTGGCATGCTTAAAGGTCTCCTCATGCGAAGGCAGTCATCCCAGGTCTCTGGGGTGGCCTCCTCTCACCCTTCGTTGTCCCTGGATGATGAGAACCCTGTAACTGCGCCTTCGCCTGTAGAACCCACCCCGCCCGGTGTTGGAGAACCTATCTATGGTGATACCGCCCAGGACGCAGGGGACGAAGTCCGCTTCTCGGTTGAGCTCACACGGATAGATCGCCTTAAAGATACCTATAGTCTCGATATCCGCCGTTTGAAAGGTAACCTACGAAGCTACAAGTTCTTGTACGACACCATCAGAGAGTACGTACGCTTGTCGTTCTATCTCGTACTGTACACGCTGACGCTACCTTTTACCAGGAGGGCAGATCTTCAGAGTTAAAGTATTGGCAGGCACCTCTATCCCAGGTCGTCACGCTGTTCTGTCTCGTGTCGTTGGGGAACACAATCACACACGATTTCCTTCATACCCTACCATCCACTTGTAATCTTTTCTCACCATCTTCTATTCAGCTGTTTATGTCTTACCCTGCTCTACTTGTCACACTTTTTGCCACTTAGTGTTCTCATTGGTTGTTCCCCTCTGCCTAGTTTGGTCTGCAACTTTGAGGTCGATTTCCGTCTTCCAACATCCAGAGTTCATGTTTTTCTATCCATTCATCACCATTATGACAAAAATCTCCATTCAACCTTGAATGTGTGTAATCGTAGTGTCATTACTCGGACTGTTTTTTTACCCGCAAGGAATGGAAGATGATCATGATTGTACATATTCCAAATGTCGCAATGTCCATATTGTGTTTACATCCATTGAAGTCGAGATGAAAAAAAAAAAAAATCTTTTCTGCCCTTTGAAACGTGTGTGCAATGAGATCGTCGTCGCGGTGTACAATCATGCGTCCGTCATGATGGAAAAGGAAAGCGTTCCGTCGAGCTCCTGTCCCACCTCGTCCGCCGAACAATGATAGAGCATGGCGAGCGGACCATCGCGATCGCGAGATCCACGTCGACGCGTCCGAAAACTATCCCGCGCCAGCGCCGTATAGTACATTGAAGCCGCGCCGTGATCCAAACGCGAGTCTGGCGAGTCGTGGCACTCATCGGACGGGTCCAGCGTACGAGGCATATTCGAGCTCTCCACGTCGATGCAGTCCGAGGGCCAACGGCGCGGGAGACGACAGGGACCTGTACCGGCAACGTTCGTAACGTGGCACATGCCACCCTGAGCTCCGAGTCGATGACTTTGACTAGTAGCAAGCACGTCCGAGGGCAACGCAGGGCCAGCACTGGCAATGCTCGACAAGGCAAGGGATATTTGTGCCCCGGAAAATGCGGAGCCCGACTCGGATAGGCCCGGGTAGTTGAACGAGAGCAAAACCGGATCGATCTGGAAGAGATAGGACTGGGACGGTGGCACTGGCGGAGGCAGCTCTGACTCCGCAGTCACGGTGTCGGACGGGATAGGACCTTGTAGTCGTAGCGGCCTTAGCACGGACGGGAGACACTCGCCAGCGGTTTCTGGTCCGAGTCCGGTCAGGTTGACTTGCTCGTCGAGGGATTCGTTCGACAGGGCACTTGCAAGCGGCGGAAGTCCCGTTTTCGTCGGGCTGTGTTTTTCCTCCTGGTCACTCCGAGTCCGAGTCCTGTTATTTTCGTGCACCGCAAACGGCCCAGGGAAGCCAGTCGTTCCCACTACTGAGCGGTCCGTCGTATCGCACAGATAGAATGGAGACACGTCTGCCGTCAAGGACCGGGGATCACCGC
This sequence comes from Boletus pseudo-olivaceus, assembly GCA_038092955.1. Lineage (NCBI taxonomy): Eukaryota > Fungi > Basidiomycota > Agaricomycetes > Boletales > Boletaceae > Boletus > Boletus pseudo-olivaceus. The sequence continues at coordinate 160,583 of JBBPRI010000008.1, forward strand.
TCCATCCACTCGGTAAGCAGTCCTCGAGGGAAACTTGGTTCGGAACGGACCGCGTCCTAGAACTACTAACACTCGTGTCGACGGACGCACGTCCAGGCGACACAGGGTGGCTTGACCGGTCAATGATCCCGGCATCCTCGCGCGCATGGACCCACGCCCGTTCCCGTTCCCGTTCCCGTTCCCGTTCCCACTCGCGCTCGCGCACACTGCACGGTTCAGGGTTCACCGGATCGAGTGGCCCCCCCGTCGCGGGCCACCCCATGCTACCCAGGGACGAGGGTACCACTGACCCGGGCATCTCTTCAGCCCCCAAGGGTGTCCCACGTACCCTCCTCTCCCTCTGCCCGACTGCCCGTCTCTGCATCAACACGCCCACACCCACGCCCATACCCCCATGCCCATGCCCATGTCCATGCCCACTCCGCTTCAACGCACACGTCGGACACGCCTTGACGAACTGCGCCGTCAGCTCCTTGGGCACCCACGAATAGTGCTGCCGGATCACCGCACACGTCTTGTCCCGCCCACCATGCCCCGCGCGGACGTGGCAGTAGCAAAACAGCTCGTAGAGCTGTTCCATGATCGCCACGGGCCTGTTTTCGTGCAAGACGACCGCGCTGAAGAGTTCGGCGGACGTGTCCGCCTTGATCCCCATCGCTCGTTCGAGTTCGAGGTCCGCCTCTTCTGCGTCCGAGTCTGGGGCCATGTCTGGGTACATGCCCATTCCCATTCCCATTCCGCCCACACGTACCACGCCCCATCCCCCATCCCCGCCACACATCGGTCGACTCAACGAGAACATCTTGCGTACCCAAAACCGAAACTGAGGCGTCTCGATCGTACACGCCTCGGGCTGGTGTAACACGTCCCAGATCTTGTCAAACATGGCTTGCGTGATGAGCGCCTTGTCGCGTTTCCGCGGGCTCAGACTTTGGAGGTACTCGGCTTCGATCCGTTTGTAGTCGGCATAGGTGGGCAGACCTGGGTGGTCTGGTGGTGTCTCTGGGTCTTGTTGTGTCTCTGGATTTGGGTCTTGGATGGGTGAAACGGGTGGCAGGCTTCGGGAGAGGTGGGAATGGACCAGCGGGTCCACCGACTGGGCGGGGCTGGCAGTTGGCGAGCGGCGGTCATACGGCCTCGACGACGACGCCGTCCCGCGCGACACGTGAGCTCGTAGACTGGCAGGCATAACGCACACGTCTCCGTTGAAAGAAAGTGGGATGAATATGTAGGTTGTGTACAATAAAAGACGATTAGACAAGATCCTACGTTAAGCGAGGAGGATCCTAATAACATCCCCTCGCGCCTCCAGTGGCTGACCACTCACCACGCGATATATCACGTGATGAAAATCAACCCCTGTTCCTTGTTCCACCCAGCCCAGTGCAAACGGTAGCCCAGCGTGTGTTGTGTCTCGTGTATAATGGCATGCGCAGTGTGTCCGCCCCCGAATTAAAAAAAAAAGACAAAACGAAAGTTAGAACCGGTCAGCATCCGCCATTCAACCTGTTCTTGGGTACCGTCTGATTATATTGCGGGGATCCCCAGCTGGTCAGGTTGAAATTGGTATACGCTTCCTGGTACCTGTCACCACCGCATCAGTTCGGCCTGTCTCAGCCACAGAAAAGAAAGAGAGAGACGCACGCGGAAATATAAGCAGCGGTGGGGAACTCGGGTGGATCACACCCGATATTTTTCGCGTTCGAAGGCTGATACACCCGAATATAATCGATCGTCATCGTTGCAGGCAGCTGAAGATCCTCAAAGTCGATCCCGCCAAAGTTGACAGAGAAGCCAAGATTGGCGATGATATACTATGGCGGAAAACCGTCAACGTTGACATGCGACAAGGAAAGATGGTATACCATTGGCTCTTGAGGGATAGGCCGAGCGCTGATTTCCGTGAGCGGATTTGGTCCCAATCCGCCCGCCGTCACCGTCCAGACACGCTTGTCGTCACTGATCCACGTAATGTACGCATTGTCGAACCCGGGGACGTATTCAAAGCCATATACGCTATAACACGCTTTGTCCAGCTCATAGCAGTCTTGATTGGTGGTGGTCAAGCCACTCGTGGTTTCCTGATATGCCCCTGCCCGGAGTCAGCACCATATGGTCCATCGTGCGCTGCACGTACCGCCAATGTAAGGATTGAGAACCGTAATATCCGGATCGTAGATGGCGTAGTTGCTCGTCGTGTTGAGCCATTCATATGCAGCCTGCATTACACCATCAATCACCACACCGCTAGAAAATGCAACGAAGCGCGTTCCATACATCGAACGGTGCCCATTGCGCAGATTGAGACACCTGCAAGGAATCCATCGTCAGAGAAACGATCAAACCCACAGGGACATGCACTAGACCTTCCCGACACCAGTATCCACAGTCGCTTCGAAAATATCAATTTCAGGTGCCGATCGGCCGACATAGCTACCGTTGGCGTGGATAGGTCCTGGATGTGATTCGCCGGGACACGTGCACGCAGACAAACGCTGGCCCGGAAGATAAGACTGTGCGTCGCACGTTAGACATCGGTGACAAGCAAGTCAAAAAGATGGCCTACCAAAACACCACCATACCCGGGATCCCCGTTCTGAGTAGCCGCTAGAGGCAAGCTCTGGCCCGGGTACGTCTGGTTCGGGAGCGTGCCCACGTCACAACTGTCATATGAATATGGCCACTGGATAGATATGTCGAGAATCTCAGACAGGACGTTGGGAAGATGACCGATGACTTACCAAACCCTCCAAACTCGCACCAAACCCAGCTCGTCCCAAATTTCCCATCGTCCATCTTTCCAAGGACATCAGACACGGTCCAATCGCACGCGATCAACACTCACACGGCGGGCCACAAACCACTAATCATATCGGTCAGCACACCATCACAGGAAAAGCGCTATGCACGCACTGGACGTTGTTCGAGCCCGGCAGGGTGACAGAAGCTAGTGACACATCAGACATAACCCCAGTTGAATCGAGCACACATACTCTCAATCAATCCGCCCGTGAAACAAAACTTATTCCTATCATCATGCCGCTCAACCTCAAACCAGCATCAAATCACAACACCTACCATGATTGAATCTACAGCATATATGCACCACGATCGATCAGTATGGATGCAACGCGACTGCGACACGTAGCACTTGCCATTCCCGACCGGTACGTCAAGTTGTGATTCGTGGCAGGGTCTTGCTTGCTCAGCGTAATTGCCAACGCCCCATTCTTGGTCGTCACCGCTGCGGGATCATACCACTCCAAGTCGTTCTGTCACACCGACAACCATCAGCCTACTCATCCCACCACCCACCGCCATTCCCGCACTTACCGTTCCCCAATAGTGCAGATTCGGCGCTTCCCAATAGGGATCGTCGCCTGCATAGAACGACCGCCCTTCGACGTTGAACTCGTCCGAAAAGACAAGCTCCAACGTGTCGCCAGACATGTACGACTGTTTGGTGTAGGCCTCCTTGGGCGTGTCGACGTCGATGAGACCGTGGCCCCCAGGAATGACGGGGAGCTGGCCCGTCGCGTTGATACCACCCAGATTGAATCCCCCCTGTGTGGTTTGCTTCGTGGACAAGAGATGACTTGCGACCGGAAAACCTGTCAAACGATGATACCCAGAGACGGAACACGAGCACACCACCACACATACCTATACTGCAAACACACGGGTCATGATCCATCCCATCGAGAGAGGACAAGGCAAGGGACGGGACTCACAAGAGTGCAATGCAACCGGCGGCGAGCACAAATAGACAGCCTAGATTAGCAAGCCCACGCGCGGTACAAATGGTCCCGCCTTGGTCACTCTTCAAATCCCGCTTTGGGTCCGGATTATGTAGGTAATCGTCCTGCTCGGGCGTCCCCATCGTTAACGCTGTCGCACCCCAATCGGCAGGATTCGGCTCGAGCGAGAACTGTTTGTCTCTTTTAGTACCGCCGCCACCACAACTATATAATGCGACCTACCTTGTCAGACAACGAGTTCTAGATACCGATGGTCAGCATTGCACACCCACCAACACCACCGAGTCGCACTCACGAGGTACGGGGATGGACTGGGCGACCTGCACAACGCGGGTGACCCTGGGGAGCCCCGCTCCGCATAATCACTCGTACTCGATATGGAGGGTGACCTGGAACGACCGACGCGTGGACTTGGCGGGACTGCCAAATTCGAGTTGGACGTGGACGCGATGGCACTGTATTCCTGCCCCGCTAGAGGAGTGCTCATGCTGCTGGACTAGACGTGTTGTATGGGTCCACCACCCCAAAGGACGAGCAAAAGAGAGGCGTGAAAAAGAGAAGAAAAAAAGAGTGTGGAAGAGTTGGACTCGGAAAGAGACACCGCTGGCAAACCCGAGGGTGAGAGGAATTGAATGCCACGGCCCACAAGTGAGGATGTGATGCCGCCAAGGGAGCCAAGACCAAATACCAATATCACAACGTAAATGGCATCTACTTACGCTATTCAAGCGATGTTGTCAAAGGCGAAGACGGCACTACAAAGCGCGTCGGGCGTCGGCTTGGGTGCGACCACGTCCACCCGTACCTTCAACGTGTCCCGCAAAAAGGACGCCGTCGTAGGGCCAATCACAGCCACTTTGAGTGCGTCGGGGCGAAACACCTCGCCCAAAATCGGTGTGACAAACGCCGCCGCAGACGGCGCGAAATACACTACCCATCCCCAATCCCCACTGCGTGCCGGATCTGCGAGTGAAATTAGATCAGTGAGAGACGGTAGGCGTGCCATCTGACTCGCCTGCTGGGCCCCTCTCCAACGCAGCTCCCAAATCGGCCCGGAACGTAGACGACCCCGTCGTACGATACACTTCAAGCATCTCCAGTGCAACCTCTCCAGCGGAGAGCATCTCTGGGAGCGCCTCCTGATGCTTGTCCGTCGTCAGATAGAGCATCCGCTTCCCCTGACATCCCTCCGCCAAGATGAACGCCGCGAGGCGCTCCCCCGTGCCCGCCTTCGCGCCCCCGCGAACCTGGTTCTCCGCAGGCACGAGATGCACCATGGACGGGAACGCGGTGCAGACCTGGGATGCAGCTGCCGCCGTCATGTCCCCGACGACGTAAAACGGGACTGTCCGCCAGTCCGCTGAGATGAGAATGTACGTGTGAGATCATGTATTCGTAGCGAAGTACGACACACCTTGAGACGTCTCCGCCAGCGGCGGGATGGATCGGATGGCTTCGCACCATGCCTTGATGGCCCGCTTGCTCGTCACGATCACCCCAGAGAGACCCTGCGCGTCCGGCCCACGGACGATCATGTCTCTGAGCTCATCAACGTGAACGAAGGCCGTCTCCAGCACAGGTACGGACAGCGGTGCATACCCCTTCGCCTCAAACGCGACCTCGTACCGATCCGGTCCATCGTCTACCGGCGCTCTGAGCAGCAATACACCCTTCATCCTTACACTCGATGACGGGGACGATGTGGGGTTCAGGCTAAGGTGTCTATCTTGGGTATTGACACTCCGCCAAGCTGGACGACATGATCGTTGCATTTCGCCGCGCCATGCGCACACGACCGAGCACTCCTTCCCAGCTCGTCGCATAACATCCACCATCACCATGCTGAACCTCCTCACTTCCCCCCTGGTCACCACCCTCCTCTCCAGGTCACCCCCTGCGCCGCTCACCGCCAGCAAAGTCTGGTGCGCCAACCTCACCCCTGAAATTGACCAGCTCAACGCGAGCCTCAACGTCCGTGCAGGTGAGCCCACGATCGATCCTATGCACACCTCGGATCTCACCCTGCAACACGTAGTCCTTCACCTCCTAAACGATGACTTTGACGCTTGCCACAGTCTTGCTCAAACACAGGAGGGTGACCCGTACTCGGATCACCTCCATTGCATCGCACACAGACGTGAACCAGACTACTGGAATTCCAAGTAAGCACCGGCGTATCTCCGACTACATCGCGGGCTAATCAGCCCAGGTGGTGGATCGCCCGTCTGTCTCATCCCCATCTGGCAGAAATATACGTGCCAGACACCGTCAGTGTGTCATTGTCGCAGGCAAAGGAGGCAGCAGGGAAATTCATTGATGCGGTCCAGAGAGCGGAAACCTCTGGTACAGGGTTCACAGAACTGGAAGAGCGTCAGTGGGCAGAGTTGACGACACTGACCAAGATATTGATCGAGCAGGACGGAAGGAACCGGCGTTGATAACAAAGCTGATGTACGATACCACTGTCGAGTGAACAGACTCTATGCTTTGGATCCAATGACTCTGATGACGTTTTCGTATATCGTAAAGACAATTCCACCACTCATCTGCGGCAAAAAGTCATTCTCTGCATGAACCGACATCCAAGTGGACTACTCACCACCAACCGTGCTAGTCTGGGCGTCGTTCCGGTCCAGAATCGAAGCAAACCTTCCTCCGTCAAGATCCGGTAACCACAATGGAACGAGTTTTTATACTCGCGAGGGGCACTGAGAGACTGCATGCGCGTCTTGATGACACTATTCCACACGTCAAACGTACGTTCGAGCATGAAAAAGGACACGAAAGACGTACTCGAGGGGTTGCGTGACATATACGGTCACGAGGCCCGCGATGGCACCAATAGCAAACGTGATCCCACTTGGAAGCTGTTGTCCCGGGCGTGCGGTGGATTGAACAAACTGCTTGAGGGTGGTATAGGTCGTGAAGCGAACCGCCGAATTGGCGCCTTGTCGCATCATCTAGGACGAGATGGAAGCTGTGGAGAGTACATGTAGAGGTAGTGGACGTACGACGGGAAATAGACCTCGATATATGCCCGCGATACCTTCCTGGCGCACGATAGACATGGTGCCGTGTACGAGACCACGGTATTGGGGATTCGGACGCTTGGCATCGTCGATGAGTTTCGTTCTAGAAGGTGGGTGTTGGCGGGAAAAAGGGAATGAACGCGGTCTACGTACTTGATCGTTTCAGAAGGTGTGACAGCGATGACGGCCTCCACCATGCCAGCGCCCAAGCCAGCTTACCGCACGATGAGTCACATGGACAGAGGGACGCTGGACTGCACTGACCGACAAGACTTTTTGGCGCACTAACTTTGCCCTGTGTGGCGTGAAGAGGCGAAATAGAAAGGAAGAGAGGTGCTGACCTCTGAGTCTGCCAACATACTCTTAAAGTGGTCATAGCTCACGAAGCGCACGCCGGCCTTGATGGAGTTTCCGATGACAAGTGCCGAACAACCCGAATAGAGACCAGTGACACCCTTCTCGCGGATGGTCGTACGGATGATCGTTAGCGGTGCTTCTCGCTGGTACAATAAGCGCGAGCGTGCAAACAGACGGACACGAACGGACCTGGCCACCGAACTGAGAGCGTGTTTTTACGAATTCAGTTGGATAGGTCACGAAACTTGCTGAACGCGTTGAACGAGTGCGCTTTCATCAAGACTGTCGACATACGCTTCGATGGCCCCCGCCGTCGTCCCAGCGATCAGCGAGTGCAACGGCTTTTCTTTCTTGCTCGTCATGGTCAAAGTTGGCTTGTGATTACATAACTACCATGGACCAAACAGAACCATGGCATGTGTTAGCAAGCCTGGAACTGGACTCGCCAAGTAGTCTGGTGACTACTCGCCAAGCTACATGTACAGGCACATCAGGACTAGGCTTGGAAAGAATCTGGAGCACAGTGGATATGGAGAGAGTTTACATGTGACGCAAGAAATGACATCGTGCAATTCTGACGTCACTCCCAAATGACCACAGATAAATACGAGCGACCAATCTGACCCTTTCATTAGCACCATGTCCGTCCCCTCCTACACTCCCAAACTCCACGACCCGTCCCACCCGCCCCCTGCACCTGGGAGAATCCCAGCGCAGCCTGCACCCCAGGCCGGCGGGGGCAACGACTTGGCTCCCCAAGCTCAAGGTGCCCAAGGCCAAGGCACTCCGGAGGTACAGGGAAGGAATGCATTCAACTCTGAACGCCCATTAGGCGCCACCTCTGCTCCCGAAGGTCGACTCTCCTTGATATCTTCGAGTGGAGGGGTTCTAACTCATTCTAGGTGGCGTCGCGATTGGCCGTCAACCAGAATCGCCCGAGCGACAGGCGAATATGGGAGACAAGATCGTAGGCAAGACGCAAAAAGTGGGTTTCGCAGCTAGTAATTGTTCGGTCCCATCTGATGTCTCGCCAGGTGATTGGAAAGTACACTCACAATCCTGAATTGCACGAGAGGGGTGGGCTTCGTGAGACCGGTGGCAAGGCGGCCGCAGAGGGTCGTGCGCGCGCTGCCCATGACTAAATTTTAAGCAATGTAAACGACCATAGCTGTACGATGGTGGTGTAATTGACCTGATATCCGATTGATTCACAGGCGACATGCCCGCACGCTAGCTCTGAATTTTTGCATATACTGGCAGAGAATCAGAGATCCAGTGATTGCATCATTTCAGTACCATCAGTAGTAGCTACTAGTACTCACCCGTCATCTTACCGGTTCCCATTGGCTATCATAATCCGTCATTTCCTCCAGGGTGACCTAACACGAAATATGTCTAGGTCAGTATTGCAACGAAAGGAAACCAGTAGATCGAATCTACCGCGCCTGGGCCGGCCTGAGGTGACTCTTAAACGGACCATGTGACATCCCACGATTGCATACATTCGCCGTCACGTACTGCGCGCCGACGACGCCTGCTTTAGGTAAAGAGGTCAACACGTTCACCAGGTATCCTCGGTACTCGCTCTTTTGCCCCTTCAGTCCATTCTACTTTTGCGCCAACACCACGGTGCCTGTGCCATCCGAGGAGGTGCCGCCGTGTGCAGTGGATTGGACACCCATCGCGGTGCGCAGTCTGGGTGGCATAAACATGGGGAACAATCATGAGCCGGGAACAAGTCTCATGAGCGTCTGTTCTCAGCACCCATATCCACCAGCTGGCGTCTTACACGCTCACCTCACATGGGTATACGCGCGGAAATAGGGCTCGATGCTCTTAAGAACCCCGATTGTGTTTGCGGCGAGCAGGGAATATCTTGACGCGAATTGAGAGGCTCGTCGGCTTGGTCACCAGATGGATACCCACAAGCGTCAACACCCCACCGTTTGGGGTTATGCAGTGACCTCAATACGACCCGAAATCGAGACAGGCATGGAGTGTGTGACATACAGATATAAAGGAGATACTACACAAATCAAACAATAGAGCAGTCGAGAAGCTACTCAATAACTTTAATCCACGTCTGACAGGCCAACGGCACTGTCCAACGGATGCCTGTCCGCCATCTAGCCTCGCTCACTGACCCTCGGGCTTCTTGTTCTTGGTCGTGGGGGCTGTGAGGCTCTTGTGAATAAACGGCAGGACACCACCTCCTGCGATCGTGGCGCGTACGAGGATATCAAGCTCCTCGTCGCCACGAATCGCCAGTTGCAAGTGTCGTGGCGTTATACGCTTCACGCGTAGATCTTTTGATGCATTGCCTGGACAACCAGAACCATATCAGGCACTATAGGTAGAACGACAAGCGTGTCCGACGCACCTGCCAGCTCCAGCACCTCGGCCGTGAGATACTCCAGAATCGCACTCGTATAAACCGCGGCTTTCGCACCGATCCGCACGTTATGTTGTGTGCGTTGTTTCAGATAACGATGAATACGACCAACAGGGAACTGGAGTACGTGAGCATGCGCGAACAAATAAAAAAGAGGGGGGGGGAAATGGGAAACCGAAACATACCTGGAGGCCAGCCTTTTGGCTCCGAGTTTGTATTGTGCGGGGCGCTGTTGTCGCGCCGGAACCTGCTGCGCCACCCTGGTCGTGTGCACCTGTCTTTGACTTTCCGCCTGTCGCTTTGGGAGGCATCGTTAAGAGGATGGTGATCGTAAAAAGTCAAGGCGCGTCCTGCTTTAGGGTTGGCGCTTCGGTGTTGTTGATTGCGACGCGTGTCATCACGTGAATCCTGCGTCTATACCGATTCCTCGGGAAGGTGGCTACTACTACTACTGAGTAACTTACTCTCGACGTGATAAGATGGCGTACCGTACTTCATAATAGCAGGCACAATTGGTGACTCTATTCTCTCGGCTCTTGGCTCTCAGGGCTGATATGCCGTCTATGCAGATAGAGAGAGATTGAACGTGACGGAATCAGATTGTGCGGAAAAACTTTCGACGACCATCACCTCGACAATCTGGCAGAAGGAACAGCGCCCGGTCTTTGTTGGTCTGCATACGGTAAGGGACGGCGAGAACTCTACTACTTGAATGGAATGCCTTCTATATGAGTAGTCCAACGAACTTTTGCCGAATGTTTTCTTTACTGTGGCTCTCAGTTTTTTAACCGACTTCGTCAGATCGGATATCATACATACAAACATAACGTTCAAATCTTACAAACGCCCGCCAAAAGGCATTTTAACAGGACCGCCTAGACCCTCTACTACCGTATCGGGAATAAACATGATCATCTAGTGACCAGACCAAACGATTCTCCCTCCAGAAGGCGTCACGATAAGTTCAGCACGGGTTCGGTAAGGCAGTATGCTTCACGACGCTTCAAGTCTATGACACGTACAAAACACGGAAACTACGTGACATCTAAACAAAACAATGTCAAAGAGGATTCGCCTCCATACGCCATCCACTGGAGAAACACACACAAAAAATACAACGCATACCGAAAAGCAAGACTCAGACTGGCCCTGGGCTCGTGGCTGCGATGTGACCTGGTGCTGCACAACGACTTGGTTGGGATAATGAAAACATGCAAAAAGAGAAAGGTCAGGGACTCAGAGGAGGATCAAGTAGACTAGTATCTCTCATATTTTTTGTATTTCCTTGGTGATAATCTTCGTGCCTACCCGCGGGTATGTCTGTCACATCGCGGGTATGTACGGTGTTGGCTGGCCGACCCGCGGTGGTATACCCTACATGACACAGTGTAGCTATGTCGTGTAGACTAAAAAAAGGAGTCGGGGCCGAATGCCGCTGGATTATCGATTAGATTTCAAAATCCGCTAGGACCAAACAGGTGTACACTCATAGTTTTCGGAAAAGCCCCGAAACAAATGCCTTGGATGTTTTACACGCAAATTTTGAGCCGTCAAACACGTCTAATAATTTCAGTGGGAGCCTCGATCTGGCATAAAAATTTACTGTGCTGGCTATGAGCTGCCAAGTATAACAAGCCACCCGTCAGTGGAAGTGTTACCAGCAGTCCAGTATATAGCATATGGAATTGGGTCTTATCGCCGAATGCGTTTGAAATGTCGGAGTTTCATACACCCGTATCATTACACTGTAAGGGCGTTTCAGGAACGACACAAACCCCCATAAAAATAACTAGGACAGCTATGCGCTGGAACTTTTGTCTCCCTCGACCCATCCCCCCCATAACGGTGGTAACTCTTTTTCGTCCTCTGTTGGCATTGACTCTAGTTCTCCTAGCCATCTTCCACGTTGTGAATGCCCGCCCTTGCTATGTACAGCAGAGTGACCTCTGCTGTGTATTGCAGGCGTGTGCACACATTTTATTGGGGCACTCAAATTTAACAGGTCACTAGTCCGCACTTCGCCTCCCACGACTTTATATTATCCGGTTTGTACAAGAAGCGGTCGTCTTGGGCAGGTCGTCGCATCAAACTTTGGATGTGCTTGTCTTGCCTAGACGTTGCACGAATTGGGCCCAGATGAGTGGGCCTGGTTCAGTGATTGCCACTGTCGTCACTCGGAGAACCCCAGCTAACTTTCGATGTGCGAAATGGGGTGTCATTTACTTGGTCATCGCTTTATGATGTACAGGCTCGGCTTCTCTGTGGGAGCAGGCCCGGCGACGAGCAAGGGTACTCCCAACAAGGCTGCTTTGGAGCATTCGTCAGCGCCCAAGCCAACCCGTTCATTTACCAAGCCCTCCGACCCTGCTGTTGTTTTGGTGGCTCATCGTCATCATTATGAGATACACGCCAGACAAGTTGGCATGGTGACGTTTTGTCTGGGCCGCCAGCGGAGGTCTGGGCTCCGCCATACAGCGAGCATGTGGTGGATATGTGCTATGCAACAGATGTGCATTCACTGATGTAGCACAGACCGAACCCTCGTTGACGGTGACGGGAGGGTAAAGCCCCATTGTCACTGCAAAAAGGAGCAAGAAAGGAGGGCGGTGAATTGAGAATGGTTTTATCGCACTCCGGCAGACTACTGACAGTGCCCTGGGCAGGTGGTGCTGTCGACGGGGAACCCCATGAGGACGTACCTGAGCAGACTATACATACCCGAGACTTAACAAAGGTGAGTAGGCCTCTTGGCGACAGGCCCTGATTATGATACTCAATTGCCCGGATAACGAGATGGCGATGGAGCCGTGGGGGAATGGCAAAATCAGCGCAGTGTGGCGGAATAGCGTGCTGAGGTCAATGGCGAAATGGGCTCATTTGTCCTGGTGACACAAAAATGATGCGGAGTAACCCATCCGCCAGATAAAAGCTCATATTGGGCTTCGCTATCTTCTAGCTCGCACGATTACTATGGAGAAATCTATCGGCGACTCCAACTCACGGAAGTCGGCGGATGGCCAGGGACGCCATGGAATACAGATAGAGTACTTCCTTTCCACCCTACGCCGATCCGAAATTTTCTCATTGACCTTTCGACGCCAACAGCTATCGCACTCTCTCGATTCGCGTCGATGAAAAACTCGGAGACAAGCCCAAGAAGTCTGCAGAGCCTGCAGATGCCATTGCTGCCATCGACGTCCACCTTATCCCGACAGACGATGTCTATGTTCGCTATTCATGCAGTCCCGCCGTCGGTCTCGAGTCTGCTGCGGTCGAACGCAGGTTGAGGGATGGTAAAAACACTATTAGCCCTCCTCCTACCCAGTACTGGCTCAAAGCGCTCAACTACATCTTCGGTGGTTTCAACTTCCTTATGTGGATTGCATTCATCGTTACGGTTGTAGGTCTCCTCATTCTGATCCGCCGATCTTCCCGCCAATAATGGGTGAACTTCTAGCTCTCCTATAAGCCCTTGGGGGAGCCCGCGCTAATCTTTAACCTCGGGGTTGCTGTTCTCCTCGTAAGCGCCTCCTCTGCTGACCCACTTTTCTTAATTCTCAGCGTCGTGCCCCTCATAGCTGCTCGTCATCGTCGTTTCCGCGACCTTCTACGCTTTGGTAGACTGGAACGCAAATCGCATCATGAAGTCCATCAAGTCTCTTATCGCTGAGGAAGCTGCAGTTATACGGGACGGTAATCAACAACTCGTCGCCGCAAACGACATCGTTGTTGGGGACATTGTTGTGCTCTCTACTGGCGATCGTGTGCCAGCTGATCTCAGGATCGTTCAAATGTCCTCTGATTTGCGCTTCGACCGCTCCCTTCTTACCGGTGAAAGGTCGGTTCGGCCGGTTCTTCCAGGGTGATGTCATCATTGATCCCTACGCTAGTGATATGATTCCGGGGTCCCTCGACGCCACCTCCGACAACGCCCTGGAGACACGCAACTTGGCTCTCAACTCGACGTTTGTCACGCAGGGCAACTGTCTTGGTGTAGTATTCGCCACCGGTGATCGCACTGTCATGGGGCGGTTGGTCCGCATGTCTGGCGAGACAAAGTTCAAATTGACGACCATCCAAAAAGAAATCTGGTTCTTTACCAAAGTCATTTCCAGCGTTGCTCTGTCTCTCTTCAGCCTTTCGCTCCTTTTGTATGGTGTTTGGCTTCGCAAGAGCTACCCAGGATATCTCACTATCAGCGGTGCCATTATCAACTCCATTGGGTGTCTGACAGCATTCGTGCCCCAGGTGAGTCTCTTCATCTGGAATAGTGAACCACAAATACTCAATCTCCTCACACTCAGGGTCTCCCCGTCTGTGTTGCGCTTTCCTTGACTGTAATTGCACGTCGCATGTCCAGGAGAAACGTCCTTGTCAAAAACTTGGCGACCATCGAGACACTCGGTTGTATTTCTGTTTTGTGTTCCGACAAAACTGGTACTCTGACTGCAGGAAAGATGGTAAGACGTACTGGCGTCCCTACACGACTAGTCCGCTAACTCTCTCTTAGGCTGTTGCATCATTCGCGTTCCTCGATGCTTCCATGCAAGCCCACGAGATCGAGGGGCAAGTAGCGGAAGTGGCTGACCCTCAGGTATACGCTGGCCTTGATGCTATGCACAAGGTCACCAGACTCTGCAACGGCGCAAAGTTTGATGCTGCTACCGCCAGCCGCCCAATCGCGGAGCGTGCCATCAAAGGAGATCCCACCGACACTGCTCTTCTCCGCTTCTCTGAGGCACTAACCGTCCCTAGTCTCAACATCGATGCCTCTTCGCTCTTGGGTAACTCCAGGCGTTTATTTGAAATCCCATTCAACTCCAAGAACAAGTGGATGCTTTCGGTCATTGAGATTAACGATATGGTCGATGGTGATATCAGCGAGAAGCTCAAGAGGACCTGGATGTTCGCCAAGGGTGCTCCAGACATCTTATTCCGCTCTTGCAGCACGATCATGAGGTCGGACGGCTCTGTTGTGCCGTTTGATGACTCCGCGAGGGAACAGCTTTCCATGCTCCAGAGCTCATGGTCGAGCGAAGGCCAGCGTGTTCTTGCATTGTAAGTCAATCCCATTGTTCCCCATACCGGTGTGTTCGCTCAAGAATAGTATAGATGCCGCAAACCACTCGAGGTATTCAAGGGCAACCTGCCTCCGAGTGATCTAGAAGCGGTCATGTATAGTGAGATGCAAGACCTGACGTTGGTCGGACTCGTCGGCATCCGTGATCCTCCCCGGCCCGATGTTGCGGCGGCTATTGATGTCGTTCGGAAAGCCGGTGTTCGGGTATTCATGGTCACCGGTGATTTCAAATTGACCGCCGTGTCAATCGCTAGTCAGGTAGGCGGTTGCTGTGGCATATGCTGGCGGTGTCGTTGCTCACGCGATCCCTGTCTAGGTCGGTATTGTCACGCAACAACACATCGAGACTATCCACGATGTTCGTGCTGCGGTCGGCAAATATCCAGAGGGAACCCCCCCACCACTGATTAAGCCCTCCGATGATGATCCCATCCGGGCCCTCGTTCTGACCGGTGAAGATGTTGCCACCCTTACTCCCCTCGATTGGAACGTGGTTGTCGGATCTTACACCGAGATTGTATTCGCACGCACGACCCCTGACCAGAAAATGTCAATCGTCGAAAACATCAAGGCTCGTGGGGACAATACCGTCGCAGTCACTGGTGATGGTGTCAACGATGCGCCGGCGCTCAAGGCATCTGACATCGGTGTCGCCATGGGAAGTGGAAGTGATGTTGCGAAGGAGGCTGGTGAGTTTTGTTTGGACCCTCCCATCGTCATCCCCCAGTTAACCCAAACGATGACGGTATACAGCTGCACTTATTTTGCTTAACAATGACTTTGCGTCCATCCCCGTCGCCATTGAAATGGGTCGTTTGGTATTTGATAACCTGAAGAAAGTGACGCTCTATCTTATGCCAGTACGTTGCGTCACTGTCAAATCCCAACCCGACATGTGAAAACTTACTTGTCGCAGGTCGGTTCATATACCGAATTCATGGCAGTGCTTACCAACGTCTTGATGGGAATGCAAATTCCTTTGAGTTCGTACCTGCAGGTCTGCTTCTCGATCACAAACGACGTCGTCATGTCCATCTCTTTGATGTACGAGAAAGCGGAGGCTGACCTCATGCTGCGAAAACCGAGGAATGCCAGGACGGATCGCCTCACAGACTGGCGGCTGTTCGTCCAAATTTACTTGGTTAGTCATTGCATACGTTCTAAGAGCTCAGACTTACTGTCGACCAGTTCACCGGGCTCATGGCATGGCCCTGCTGCATGGCCATGTGGTTCGTATACATGCATCAGCACGGCCTCGGTTTCAACGACGTCATCCTGACTTACAACAAGTGGACAGCTGGTTGGAAGGATAAAACAAGTGATGAACTCACGACCCTCGTCAACACTGGGCAGTGTATCTAGTAAGTAATCCTTTCTTCTCAGCTACTAGATCGTTAACCCAGAATAGCTATGTGACCATGGTGTTCATGCAATACGGCAACCTTCTTGCTATACGTAACAGGAGAGTCTCGATCTTGCAGTCGAATCCGCTCTGGGGATCAAGGCAGAACCTGGTCGTACCCATTGGGATGGTTGGTACGGCTCTTATCGCTGTTATCAATTTCTATGGGTCTGGGCTTCAGGAGGTCTTCGGCACCACACCGATCCCGGCCATGTTCTGGGGCCCACCTTTCGGCTTCGCGCTCGCGGTGCTGATCGCAGACGAACTCCGCAAGCTGATCGTCAGGACGTACCCCAAAGTGAGTCGCAAACGAATGTGCGGAAGAGTGACATCTAATCGCCTTGAACTAGTCGATCATTGCCAAGATGGCATGGTAACGTAAGTACTGGGCAGCCGTCGCAATCAGTCTGGCTGTCCACAAGAGATCGTATGTACATACTATATCCTGAAAGCGTCTGCACTCGTACTTGTAGTTTGTGACATGTTTGGAATTTTAGAAAGTTGATATTGTTTTCGTAGCCGTTCCCGAGGGCTCTGAAGTGGCATCCGTCGCGGTGCTAGTGACGCTGGATTTGAGTTCGATCGCGTAATTCATTGATGCGGCGGTCCGATAAGCCCCACATGTCGCCAAGAATCGTTTGCATTTCTCTCATCCCCGCCGTGCGCTACTGACCGGAGCAGGCGGTCGAGCGAGTGGTTGGATGTCTTCCAACAGAATCAATGGCACCTGACCGAAGGTCATTTTATACATCGCCCTCTGCCGTCGATGCTTCATTGCGGGGGTAGTAGTAGCGGCTTTTTCGCGAGTGGGATGATCAGAATCATGTCACCCTGTCTCATGCTACCTCAATCAATTGGACCCTTGCCAAGCTGAGACCAACCCCTTGGCAGATGCCTGCTTCATGCTTGCTCCCAGGCACGCAGGGCTTTCTGGTCCTAGCGCACTTCGTAGCGAATACCACGCAAGTCAGTGAATAGGTTCACGGTGGAGCAATGAGGGCAACAGATGGCGCGGCGTAGTCTGGTCATTGGTCACCAGTGCCATGGGTGGGCTGACAAGACTCCATCTGCATCAGTGACCGCCCCGCGGCCCGCTGCTGCTACATACGGTTTGATGTACGAGTCAATCGCGAAACTCACGCATTTTGGACAACTCCCTCTTAAACATACTTAGATCACTGACAGGGCTTGAATGGCGAAAACAGCGCGCGCCATTATAGCGGCAGATAAAGGAATCACGGATCAACCTCGGGCTACAACACCTGCAACTTGTCCCTATGCCAGAATTCCAGAAGACGAACTCGAAGGTGTCGAACTCTGGGAGGGACAGGGTCTCCGGCTATGGCATTCAGATCGGGTGAGTCGCAACTTCCGAGCGTCTGCAGCCCATTGCTCAATGTGTTTTCTAGTTACCGAACGCTTTCCGTTCGTGTCGACGAGAAGGAACTGCCTGCTAAGCCCAAGGTCAGCGCTGATCCAGCCGATGCTATTGCGAGCATCGACGTCCACCTCATCACCCCAGAAGAGGTGTACACCCGCTACTCCACTCACCCTGTCCACGGCCTGGATGATGCCGCCGTCCAGCGCAAGAGAAAGGATGACAAGAACGCCATCAGTCCTCCACCAACTCAATACTGGAGGAAGGCGCTCAACTATACCTTTGGTGGCTTCAACTTCCTCATGTGGATTGCGTTCATTTTGACGCTCGTACGCATTTCGCAGTCAAAAGTCATCTGCCGTTGCCCACTGCGCTTACTCCTTACTCCTTACAGTTGTCATACAAGCCCCTTGGCCAACCACCCCAGACCTTCGTACTCGGTGTCGCGATCCTGTTGGTGGGTGCTATCGGTTGTATCACTTTTGCTGTTTTTCATCTTTTTCAGGCAATAGTTGCTTGTCATCATCGTCTCCGCCACGTTCTATGCCTTGGTAGACTGGAACGCTAGCAGGATCATGAAGTCGATCAAGTCTCTCATTGCCGAGGAGGCGTCCGTGATTCGCGATGGCAAGCAGACGCTCCTTCCCGCAACTGACATCGTCGTTGGTGACATCATCCTCCTCGGAGCCGGTGATCGTGTTCCGGCAGACTTGAGAATAGTGCAGGCTTCCTCGGATCTCCGGTTTGACCGTTCCCTGCTTACTGGTGAGAGGTGAGCTCGCGCAGCCTCCGAATGTTTTGCGCGTGAATGCGCTAAGAGCAGTATAGTGAGATGGTCCCCGGTGTCTTGACAGCAACGTCGGACAATGCCCTCGAGACCCGTAATCTTGCCTTGAATTCGACCTTTGTCACTCAGGGTACCTGCACTGGCGTCACGTTTGCTATCGGTGACCGCACGGTGATGGGTCACTTGGTGGCCATGTCCGGTGAAAAGAAGTTCAAACTGACGACGATTCAGAAGGAGGTCTGGTTCTTCACGAAGATCATCTCTTGCTTCGCTCTGTTCTTTTTCCTCTTCTCGCTCCTTCTGTACGGTGTTTGGCAGCGGACTACGTACCCCGGCTACAACACAACGAGTACGGCCATCGTGAACTCGATCGGTTGTCTCACAGCTTTCGTCCCTCAGGTACATCTCTTCCAAATATCTGTTTTTCTTCCTGTCTGACACCTCTTTCTTAGGGTTTGCCTATCTCTGTCGCCCTCTCGTTGACTGTCATCGCTCGCCGTATGGCGAAGCGCTCTGTGTTGGTCAAAAATTTGGCTACTATTGAGACCCTTGGGTGCATGTCCGTCCTGTGCTCCGACAAGACAGGTACACTCACGGCGGGTAAGATGGTGAGTCGCTGTGGAGCAGCAGTTTCGCATTCATGTCCTTATTGGACTATATAGATGCTCGAGAACATTGCCTTCCTCGACAATCAATTCTCCGTTAGCGCCATTCACGAGAAGCTCTCGCAAGCCTCGGAACCAGCAAGATTTGCTGGGCTCAAACTCATCCATCAAATTGCTCGGCTGTGCAACGCCGCGAAATTCGACGCGACTACGCTAATCCAGCCAGTCGAAGAACGCGTGGTGAAGGGCGACCCGACAGACACTGCGCTCCTGCGCTTTTCCGAGGCACTTTCCGTCCCGAGTCTGGAGATCGATACCCCGCAGCTTCTAGAATCTTGGACAAAACATTTCGACATCCCTTTCAACTCTCGCAACAAATGGGCTCTGACTGTTGTGGTTCCAAGCGACGAGAAGCCTGAAACCTCGGGATGGATGCTCGTCAAGGGTGGTCCAGACGTATTGTTTAACTCGTGCAGCAGTGTGCTACAGTGCGATGGCACCTCCATACCATTTGGGCCGAATGAAAGGCAGAGAATGTCTGAAGTCCAAAACGAATGGTCGAGCCAAGGCAAGCGGGTTCTTGTGCTGTGAGTCTCTCGTTCATTGTATCGAGGAAAATGCCTCTTAAACACCTGTTCTGCAGTTGCCGCAAATCTTTGGACGGAATCAAGCTCGGATTACCCGCGAACACGATGGAAGAATTGATGTACTCCGAGTTGCACGACCTAACGCTCGTCGGCCTTGTCGCTCTTCGTGATCCTCCTCGTGGCGACGTGCCGGATGCGATTGAGACGATCAGACGAGCTGGGGTTCGCATCTTTATGGTCACTGGTGACTTCAAACTCACTGCGGTAGCCATCGCATGTCAGGTAAATTGTCCCTCCTCGTATTTGACCTGCGATAATTTGCTCATAATGTACCTTTTCTCGCCAGGTCGGGATTGTCTCGCAAGAGCGAATCGACACGATCGAAAACGTCAGAGCGGCTGCATCCGAAAAGGTGCCTTTCAAGTCACGCTACGATGTCAAACCCTCAGAGGACGACGCGATCAGGTCGCTCGTTCTGACTGGCAACGACATCTCCACTCTCACTCCAATCGACTGGGATGTCATTGTTGGAACATACAGTGAGATTGTGTTTGCGCGTACCACCCCCGACCAAAAAATGAAGATTGTTGAGGAGATCAAATACCGTGGGGATAACACGGTTGCAGTCACGGGTGACGGTGTCAACGATGCTCCTGCGTTGAAAGCCGCTGATATTGGTGTGGCAATGGGAAGCGGAAGTGATGTTGCGAAGGAAGCTGGTATGTCAATCCGCTTACTGCTGTCGCGTTGCTGAAATCGGCTTTAAGCTGCCCTCATCCTACTCAAGAACGACTTTGCATCAATACCAGTCGCCATTGAGATGGGTCGTCTCGTGT
This sequence comes from Boletus pseudo-olivaceus, assembly GCA_038092955.1. NCBI lineage: Eukaryota > Fungi > Basidiomycota > Agaricomycetes > Boletales > Boletaceae > Boletus > Boletus pseudo-olivaceus. The sequence continues at coordinate 180,794 of JBBPRI010000008.1, forward strand.
TCGATAACCTTAAAAAGGTCACTTTATATCTCATGCCGGTCAGTGAATTTATTCATCCACATCGACGAGGACTGACAGAAGTCTCAGGCTGGAAGTTACACGGAGTTCATGGCTGTCATCGCTAATGTCCTGTGTGGTATGCAGCTACCCATGACTACGTACCAGCAGGTCTGCTTCTGTGTCACGAACGACGTCGCAATGTCAATAGCCCTGATGTACGAGAAGGCGGAAGAGGGTGAGTAGAGCATGTGGACCTTGAATGTTTCCTGATTGTACGATCAGACCTCATGATCCGTAAGCCACGTAATGCACGCACCGATCGTTTGACGGATTGGCGTCTATTTGTGCAAGTTTACTTGGTGAACGATCAATATCAGTTAACTGGGCACGTAGCTGACCATTTTGTCAGTTCATCGGACTCATGCTTTGGCCCTGTGCGATGGGCATGTGGTTCTTCTACATGCAGCGTCAGGGCCTCGGGTTCTACGACGTCATCTTGGTTTTTAACCGATGGGAAGATGGCTGGCAAGGCTATAGTATCGACGACCTCACGAACTTCGTCTATGTGGGCACCTGCGTCTAGTATGTCGTCGGGGACCCCTTCTACTTTCGTTCACTGACGGACGGCGTGTGGTACTTCAGCTACGTCACGCTCGTCTTTTGCCAGTATGGTTCCTTGCTTTCTATTCGTAACCGTCGCGTCTCGATGGTAAACTCGAATCCCTTCTGGGGCCCCCGCCGTAACCTGGTCGTGCCGTGCAGTATGATCGCCACAATGCTGATCACGGTAGCCAACCTTTACGGACCTGGACTTCAGGACGTCTTCAATATGAGACCGATCCCCGGCATGTTCTGGGGTCTTCCCTTCTCTTTCGCGTGTGGTATCTTGCTGATGGACGAGGTGCGCAAGTTGATTGTGAGGACGTATCCCAAGGTGAGGTGTCGTGTTCGTGTCGTTGCTCTGGCTGACTCGATAACACGACTAGTCTTTTATTGCTTGGATTGCGTGGTAATTTTGCGTTGAATCATGTGGGATTTTCTGGCGCGGAGAAACATGAATGGTACATATATGTACGTATGTCGTAGTTGTAGTAAGTGTGTAGAGTATCATAGCCCAGGCCGCCGTCGCCTGCTACTATTAGAAAATGACCATATAAACAGAATCTGGCACATTCTAATTAGCCTATTTGGCACGAAATTTGGAGCGGCCATTTCCGTTCAAAACCTCCAACCCTTCTCCATTCCACGAACGAGCTCGGATGAATTTCTAGCGTTGAAAGTTGATGATGGCCTCGTTTTTGCCAGCTTTGAAACGGCCCTATGTTCGTGTGACTGTGAGAGAATTGCAGCCTGATTCAGATCATCCGTACCATGATCACGCGGCTAACTACAAGCTCCAAGAATCACGTATAGTTAGAAGCTGAGTCGCTCCATGAGCGCTTGATCCCACATGGTCCGGGTTCTGTTAAGACTCGGTGTCTGCAATCTTCCTCTGACAGTACAACCTGACTACTAACGGGCACGTACGTCCAACCCAAGATGTGGACGGTACCGCTCAAGGGTAAATACTTGGTGTGGGCGATCACAGGTATGCAGCCCAGACCCTCGCTGAGAGTCGCTACTAATGATGTAGCCGTTCTCTCCCAGTATGCTGCTCCACGGGATTCCTTCTCCAAGGGTATGATCAGGGCGTCATGTCTGGAATCGTAGGTCATTTCATAGCGGGAAACCCAACCCGGTCCGTCCAAGTCATGCTCCTCGTAGATTGGCGCGAACAACCAGTTCGGAAGAGACTTTGGTGATCCGGACCCGACGACCCAAGGGCTTATCGTGAGTCTGCTTTTCCAGACTGCCTCGCATCCTTGGCATCTCATCTTCAGAGCCTCGTTTAGGTAGCTATTTATGCAAGTCTTTTTGATTTTGCGATGCTCGTGACGTGACGCTCATGCGCCTTTGAAAAACCAAAAGGATATCGGCTGCGCGACAGGAAGCTTGATTGTCATTTTTGTCGGCGAGTCCGTTGGACGAAAACGCATGATCATGTCTGGCCCGGGCGCGTGTACGATGCTCGTGGGCACTGTAATACGACTTCTCCCGAACGCGTCATGTGTTGCAGTTGTACTGAACATACATTTCTCAGGCGATCTTGACGAGCTCGACGACCCGAGCTCAGTTATATGTGGGGCGCATCGTCACCGGCATCGTGAGTATGAAATGCAGAGCCACCAAGTGATGCCAGAATCTGAAATGCGACTAGGGCAACGGATTCAACTCCTCGTCCATTCCTGTATACCAGTCGGAGACTTGCGATGGTCTGGTACGGGGAACGCTCCTTTGCTTGAATTCTGCGATCACGATCATTGGCTTGGTAATTGTATGCGTTTCCGATGTCTGTCTATGCCTGTCGTTGATCGAGTTTGTTCTGGGGGCGATGCGCAAAGGCTTACTGGCTAGAATATGGACTGTCATTCGTGAACGGACCTGTGCAATGGCGCCTGCCCGTCGGTTGAGTGCAACCTCCGCATCGTCGAGTCTTTCGAAATTGACTGTAGGTTTCCAGGTTTTCAGGCGGTCTTTGCCTTGCTGCTGTTGCTCCAGGTCGTCGTGCTTCCCGATTCCCCGCGCTGGCTCGTCGCGCACGATCGAAACGAGGAAGGCGCTCGCATACTTGCCCAACTCGAGGATCGTGATTCCACGAAGCATCCGGATGTGGTCGAGAAGCTAAAGGAGATTGAAGTATCGCTGGAGCGAGAAAGCGCAGGAGGTAAACGCGTCTCGGGATAACGCCTTGACCCCTATTCGGGATGCTGGTGTACTGATAACGGTCCCCCTAGGACCCTTCCGGTACGCGGAACTCATCCAAGGTGGTCCGTTGGGAAACTTTCGCAGAATGTGCCTATGTGCAGGTGTGAATATCATGCAGCAGTTCACTGGGTGCGTGTTCTCAGATCTAATTGTACACCGCCGGGTTTGCTCAACTCGGTTCGGACAAAGAGCGAACATGATCAAGTGCGTTGTGTGCTATTTCGCTTTGAATTTAGATATGAATCTCATTTTTGGTATTGATACGTGATAGTTATCTGGCCCCTGTCGTTTATCAAAACACGACAGGTCTTTCACGAAACCTTTCCTTGATTCTCGGTGGCTGCACAGCTGTTACGTTTATGTTTGCTTCCTTCATTCCACCGTGGGTCAGTGTCGTTACGATCATGATGGGAATGATTCAGTACTTGACCTTTCTTCGTAGACCGTTGATCGATATGGCAGGCGTAGCTTGTTGATGATATCTCCGGCTGGTCTTTCGCTTTGCTTCATGTTGACTGCAGCATTACTCTCGACCGGCAGCAAATCCGCTGCATACGGAGCTACAGCAATGGTCTTCCTCTTCCAAATCTTTCTCGGCATAGGGTTCTTGCCCATAGTGAGTTCTCAGTCTAGAATCGCGTACGCTTATCATCCTTGTTGTTGTTTAGCCATGGCTGTACCCAGCGGAGGTGCGTTTGCAATGTGCACAGGATCATTTGCATTTTTGTTCAACGCTTCACATGGTCACATAGATATCGACCACCCGCATCAGAGCGAGGGGTTCCTCCATATCATCGTTTTCTAATTGGATCAGCACGTTCATCATCGGTACGTCCATTTATTTATCGCACGCGAACGGTCTCTGTTCAACGTCAACCCAAAAATGCAAACGAATTCATTATTATTGTTTTATTCTTTCCTTTTATCCCCAGTACAAATCACGCCTCCGGCGATCGCCAACATTGGATGGCGCGTGTTCGTCATCTTTTCCATCTTCAACGCGCTTTGGATCTCGATCATCTATGCATTTTTCCCGGAGACCAAGGGATTAGAGCTCGAAGACGTCGATCATATCTTTGAGAAGGGAGGGATCACGGGCGGTGTGGGGGGTAGCGAGGGTGGGCGGACTGTGGAGAGACGGCGGATTGTGCGGGACGTGGTAGCTCGCGAGAAGGACGAGGTGAAACACTTGAGCTGATCCAGTTTGTCGTTGTGACTCCTGCGGGTCGTCGGGATCGATCACTCCCCGTCGTGCCAACGTCGTGCACGGCTCTTTCTTGTTCGTGTCCATTACAGTAAGTAATGCTTCTACGGTTGCGACCGTACGTACTAGTGGGAGTCGCTGTTCGTCCTGCCTCAGCGTTTTACCGATTGCACAGAATCTCAGTCGTTCGCACTTGGGTCTGCCTGGATCGTACGTTGAATGGCAGGAGGCTGCCAGCTGGCATGCGGACATTACGAAGAAGCAATCGGAGCTTTCCTCTCAACTGCTCTGCAATGCGGCGGAGCTAAACGCCACAAGTTCGACAGCGTTCTCTATGCACGGTCTAAGTACGCCCGAACCTGCAAGCCTTCCTTCTTCCACGTACACGCGCATGCTGGTCTCCTCGTGTCTGCCGTGATAACAGTTTCAGAGTCCAGATCCTGCGGTTTCGTTTGAACCTGGATGCGAATACGAAACCCGGAAAATCAATTGGCCCTTGGTTCAAGTTCATAAGTATGTACATGTACTGGTGGGCTCGGGATCACTTTTAGCTCGGTTCTCCAACAGGTTCTCGCCTACTCCCTTTGTTTTCGCGTCCAAGTTGCAGTTGAGTGGACGTCAAACTTGGCTCTATTGCCGAATCGCTCACACAGATAAACGCTTACTGATATCCTTCTTTTTTGTCTTTTTTTTTTTCAGCTCGACAATGACGGACAGCACCTCGACTCCGACCGAGTGTGGATCAAGAGCGGTTCCCGTGAGTGGTGTTCGCGCATGTTAATACTCCCAGACCTCGCCAACGTTGGTCTATTCAGCACGCCTATTCGTGTCTGTTTCGTTCCAACTCGTGTCCTTGCCCTGAATCGTGTATCAGCATCAAAATCCTCATCGAAGAACACGAATGTCAACTCGCCACCATCCAAGGCCAAGTCGAGCGTCTCAAGACATGTCTCGCCGACATGGAATGTCTCGAAGTTCAAACCAAAGATGCACTCGTCAAACTCCACGCGACGCTCGCCCCAATCAAGCGCTTACCGCCCGAGATCCTGTCCGAGATATTCGAGCGGTGTCTTGACACGATGAATTCGGGTGTGCCGTTCTCGATCACCGCGCGAAACAAGGAAGCGCCGCTGTTGCTCGGGCGCGTGTGTCGTTCCTGGCGTGCCATCGCACACACGACACCTCGGCTGTGGCAGGATATCTTTGTGAACGTCTGTGATGGGCGATACTCGGACGAGCTCCGCAGTGATGCGTTGCCGGTGCTGCAGACGTGGCTAGCGTACTCGGGTAGTCTCCCTCTCAATCTCGTCGTCCTGTGCAAGACGGAGCGGGTGTTACCCGGTCTAATGGACCTCTTCGAGACTATCGCAGCCCACGCGGCGAGGTGGAAGACGGTCCAGGTCCGTCTACAAAACTCGCCAGTGATATACAAACTCGCCTGCCGCGCCTTCACCGGGTGTAGCTCGTTGTCGACGTTTGACGTGACCGACGGCGGTCAATGCATGTCGTTTTTTGCCAATCGACAGCCGGACGAGGTGGAGGACGTGCAACCGGTCCGCTTCGATCTGTCACTCGCGCCGCTTGACCGGCTCTCGCTGTCGCTTGCTAGTCTCACCATTCGGGACGTGCACGTACGCTGGGCCACGCTCACGCGCTTGTCGTTTATGCAAGACGCGCGTTCGAGCGCAACGTCTGTCACAGACTACGTGGCCATTCTCCAGCAATGCACGTCTCTCAGGGAGTGCAGTATCGCCATCGATAGTGCCATCCGGGACGTGCCGCTTCAGCCGTTTACGCTGCCCAGCCTCGAGTGTTTTGAGATCCAGGTGCTTCGAGAGGCAAGCCACACGACGCAGATGAGCGATTTCCTGAGCGTCCTCCATGCACCGCGGCTCTGTGCATTTGTGATCGAGGACTATTGTCCGCGGGGAGAAGCGGTGTCGTACCACAGCCAACTGAAAGCATTCCTGCAAGCGCACGGGCAGTCGCTTCGGCATCTCAGGTACTCGACTACCTCCAAATTCTTCACGGCGGAAGACCTTATTGCGTTGATCGTCGAAACGCCGCTGTTGACGGAATTGGAGTATCATCCGGACGAAGAGTCTTCTCCCGGGGCGCTGTTGGAGGCGTTGACGCCGCGGGTACGAGGGGACGTGGTAGAATGTCTACTTGCACGTTTGGAACGATTCTTTGTGTACTGGGATACGACGGAGACGGTGTCAAAGGTGGGGGATATGATCGAGAAGCGGTATGCGTTGGTTGAGCGAGGGATCGCGCGGTTGACGCATCTCTCGTGCAAGCCTGTGAAGATCAGTTTCGTGTATGATTGTATGCCGCCGCATGTGCTTGTGGAGAACCTGGCTACGCGGCTGCAACCGCTTTGTCAGTGTGGGTTGCAGGTCGATTGGGCGGCGTATAGATATGACCTGGAATTTTTGTATTGTTGATGCTGTACGATTTCGCTGTTAAAATTTCTATACGAGACGAGATGCATGTAGCAGATAGTGGTGTGTAATAAGAAGAACGTCTGTCTCAACCTTTCAAGTCGGCGCGTTCACCCACGCTCGTCTCTAGCCCCACGACCACGATGGGCTCGACCACTCCCCTCCTCGACATCCTGTCCACACATCTTCCAGCTACTGTCTCCTCAGCAGAGTTATCCTTGCAGTCCCGATCCACCGTCGAAACCCTCCTCTCATTTGCCCTCGGAGGCGACTGTCCAACCCGTCTCCCCGACGCCCGCCAAGAATGGTCCCGCACACAGCCCGTCGCCCTCAAGGCCCTACACGACTGTCTCGCAACCAAAGGCGCCAAACGCCACCGCGACAGCCAAGACACCGACGACGCCAGCGAGCCAAAACGACAAAAAACCGCACAAGACGATATCGACGATCCACCGCTCTTCACACTCCCTGCTGTATCCACCACCTCGCCCATCCGTAAAAAGGTCGACGTCACCGTCCATGCACGTTCCATCCGATTCACCAACCCTAGCACCCGCGCCCTCGAGTCTTCCGTCCCGCTCGCGACCATCACCCGCACGTTCTTGTTGCCCACGCGCGGTAAGACCAAGGGTCACTGGACCGTCGTTCTACTCCCCACAGATGTCCCCGATAAGGCCAAGGCATCCCCTCCCTCCGCCCAGCAGGTCATTTTTGGTCTCGACGCGCTCAGCGCTTCAAAATTCGAAACCACGTCCTATTCTTTTGGCACCTCCACCCCCACTTCGACCCCCACTACCACCACCACCACCGTCGCCAAAGGCGAGGAAACCGCGACTTCTGTCCGCAAATTCTTGTCCCACATTCCCGTTCCGCTGCTCGAACCGTCTGCAACCGTCTTTCGTGGTGCGTGCGCGACCGCAAAGTCAGGCGAGGGCGCAGCGGGCATTGATGCCTATCTCTCTGCGAAATCGGGCACGCTCTGGTTCTTTGATACGGGCGTCCTATGGGGCGAGAGCAAGCCTTGTGAATTTTGGGCCGTCTCCGATCTCGTCACCAAGGAGGGTGTCCGCCTCATCAGCGCCACTGGGCGGACGTGCTCCGTCATTTTCAGTCGGAAGAACGACGCGTCAAACGGTGGTTTGGATGTGGTGGATGACCAGGGAGACGCCGGGATCGTCGAAACTGAGTTTTCCATGGTCGACGGTCGGGAACAAGACCCGATCCATGCGTGGGCTCGGAATCGAAAACATCTCTTTGGAAAGAGTCTTGTCGTGTGCTCTACCTCGCCCAGCCAGATAGCGAGCCATAGCAAGGACACGCGCCCGAGTCATCTCTCAAACGGGACCGTCAAGGGTCCAGCATGGGATGATTCGGACTCGGACGACGACGACTTTGAGGTCGCCTCGTCGGAGGATCTCGAACACACCACAGACTCGGACTCGGACGGGAGCGAGGGTGGAGCGGGGAGTGGGGACGAGAATGGCAGTCAGAGCGAGGGTGTTCAGGAGAGCGGAGACGAGCCGTCGGAAGGGGAGGAGGAGGAGGAGGAAGAGGAGGAAGAGCTCGAGGAGGCCCATCATCCGTTACTCCGGCCAGGTGCCATGCCGCGCATGTCCAAGACGGCGATCGACATGGTGGTGGACATGATCCATGGCGATCTTGCAGACGACCCGAGCGACGAAGAGGATGAGTTGGAGGAATGATCTAGAGGGGGGGGTTAACAACCATGGCCTTTTTCGTGTGCGAAAGGGTCGAGATGATTCAGTTTTGGCTACCGTATTCTTTTCTAGTTACCTGACTGGTTCACAGACGCGTGCATTGCGCAATGTACACTATATGCAAGGGTCATCTTTTTAAAGCTCAAGCACTCGAGAGGAACGCCGAGGATCCGTAAGGCATCCCCCAGCACACAAATGACAATTGGACGGGGCCTCTGAAAAATCTATCGAATCTGTTCGAGGTTCGAGGCTCGACCCCCCAGATGCACTCGCGAGCTACGTGGAAATGGAATTTTTTGGGTCATTCAGCTTTGGGCCACCCAAAGCTGGAAGGGTGCAAGTTCGAAACAACGTGCTCACTGCGGGGAGAACGCATACCCGGGTCGAACAATCTATTCATTACTCACAAACACCATCGAGGCCGGATCGACCTCGTCTATTCTATGTACCTCGGGGAGAGTCCTACTAGATGGACACCTTACCTCTAGGTTCGTACGGCAACAACAAGGCCAGGAGACCCGCAAAGATGATCAGGCCGCCCGCAATGTACACCGGCACCTCCGTCGCGAGATTCGCGTACAGCGCAATGACGGGCGCCTGTTACAAATTCGTCGGCGAACAAAGCACAAGACGGGGAACACACGCGCACGCGTACCATCACGCCAAACACCCGGGCCGCGGTGGCTGTCAGACCGTTGCCTGTGCCACGATCCTTGGCGGGAAATATCTCTGGAGAGATGGCATAGAGCACGCCGTACATCATCTAAACTCCCTCTCCATGTAAGCAGGGTCATCTCGTCGAGAGCGGAACAATGGCATCGTTCCATCGAGGACGTACGTTACTGGAACACACGTAACCACAGTTCCACCCCAGAAGCTGGTTTGACGTCCTGGAGGTGGTGCTCGCGTAGAGGAACACGCCAGTGAGCCCTTTATTTCGCGAGAGGTCGTTGAGTGATGAAAACGCGTGAGGTGTGGGGGGACTTGCCAGAGGAAATCGCGAGGCTGCCTTTGCGTCCGATGTGCGGGACCTCGACGGCCCATCCGGCAAGGAAGGCGGCGGGGACACCGATCAGGCTCAGGATCACTTGCTATTGTCTCAGGGTTGTGAGCGCAAGCCCGCATTCATGGGCACAGAACGCCTACGTTGCGGTAAGTGATGTAAAGGGATCCGTCTCCGAATACGGCACCGCGAGTAGACAACCTTCACAATGGTCAGCTGCGTCGAGTGATATCTGCATTATCACCCACAAGTAAGGCAAAAAGCTATTATAGAGCGTCGACGCGAGACCAATGATACCTTGGGTGAAATAAAAATTAAGAAGGAAAAAAAAACGATTCAATCGTAACGTCTTGGAACGAATGGACGAACGTTAGTCATACCCCAAAGAGCAATCAGTAGGCTGGTGGACCAGGCCATCTTCGGAGTCGCAAACAGCGCCTTGATATGTCCCGCATCGTACTTGGAGTCCTTGGACAGAATGTCATGCAGCGTTCTCGACGGGGACGCATCCCGGCTCCGCCCTGGTGCCTCCAGCTCTTCGACCGTCAGTGTCGTTGTCTTGCCATTGTATTCGGCGAGCTTGTGGATAATGTCGGCTGCCTCGGCGTCCTTGCCGATACCGGAAAGGAACCGTGGACTTTCGAACAGGGTGAAGACGAAGAAGCGGAGGCCCCAAAGGAAGAGGGTGAGCCCGCCGAGTGCGAAGAGAAGGTATCTCCATCCCATATTGTCGGACCTTGTGCAATTCTCGGAGGTGGCGCAAGAAAAATTGGCGATCAAGGGCCACGCGATCTGTACGGGACGCGTTGGTACATCGGAGCGAAAGAAATGGTTGGCCTTCTCGGTACTTACGAGACTGCAAAGAAGTTGACCCAGGGACCACCAGATGGAGAGTACCGTCAGAAGGTACTGATGAGAACCAGGGATGAAATCTAGCGGAAGAAGATCAGCCGAGCGGTTTGGAGAATTCAGAAGACATCTAGTTTACCCAAGAAGACAGCCGAATCCACGGGCATGTTACCTCCAGTAAAGTTCAATGCACGATTCGTTGCGAAAATTGACAAACGTACCACCAACACCGACACCCACGATGGCAATCAGGGAAGCCAGGGTGACAAAATCGGGTGAACCAGCAGCGGCCAAGCCGAAAACACCTGCGATGAGAAGCGTCAAATTGAAAGACCACCTACGGAACGTGGACTAATCAATTAAATATATCCAAATGACAGACCACAAACAGACCTTCGACCCCAGATATCACACCCGAGGCTCCAAAAGATGGCACCCACGAGGAGACCAATGTTCAATGCCAAGGACAGAAACGGGCCGTTGAAATGAAACTCGTAAATTACGGGCGTAAGAACCAGCCCACTCAATAGCTGGAGAAATATCGGTTAATTCCTGAACGATCGTTCTTCTCAGGGGCACTTACAGGCCAGACACTGTCACTGTAAACCAATTGTGCAGGCATCAGCTTCGGATAGTCGGGAAAAACAAAAGACCTACGCGAACCACCCAAAGCCGGCCACGACAAATAAATACCACTACGACGGTAGCACTGCTCAGTAACGGGCGCTGTACAAGGTCAAACGTCCATCCTCCACCATACCTGATATTTGCCCATGCCGATCTCTTGTATGGAATGACTCAAAATGCGAGCTTTTGCCTGATACACTGGATCGTTGTACCCGTCTTCGTAAAGGTCGATTGCAAGAGCTCTGGGGGCGTTTGTCGCTTCCTCGAGTGCTTCATTTCCACCTGTGAGTGGTTTTCTTGCGGTGTGTGACTCGATGCGCGTCAGAGGGCTGCAGTTCAAGATCATGTTCAGTGCGCTCACTCAGACGGCGTTGAGGTGGAAAAGGATGGGAAGGGTTCGGGGTTTCATAGAATGACCGTGGAGAGCGGCGCGCTTCCGGTCGGCCGCGTGAACCAATCGGGACGCGTAAATGTTCAGTGGGTATGGTTTCCTTTCTATCGTTAGTGTATCAGTGGAGTCGTACGGTTGATCTGCTAACCGGAATGAGAGCACGAACATTAACTTTGTTGCACCAATCCTCAGGCCTCAGTTCCGACTCGTTCTGGCATGGACGTTCAATACTGTCGGACGTGAGGGCCTTACAGTTACAGCAAACAGACGACCCCTCGAATTTGCAGAGCGAAGATAGAGGGCATGTCTAGCCCGAGCATAATTCCCCCGCGAGAAGCCACAGAAAAAAAAACAGTCCAACTGGCATGATCCCACCGCAGGCTCGATTCAAAGACAAATACACACTCAGAAAAATGGGCAGCAGCACATGATTGTCCACTATCCGTTCAACTCTTTTTCCCCGCGGGTTCTGTCGACTGTCCTCTTCTCCGTTTCACATCCCAGTTGTACATCCTTGCAGTATTCACCTCCATTACCGTGAGTTGTTCACGAAGGAACTCTAGATCCTCTACAGTCGCCTTCAGACTTGCTTCGGCGGCATTAAGTTTGGATCGCAGTAACGATATGGCCGCAGAAAGTTTGTATGATAGCATAACATTTGCCTGCAGGAACGCAATCAACAGGAGATGTGAAGACGACAACAAAAGAAAGCCTACCCCTAGCCAGAGATAAACGGTGTCGGTGTCTTCGAGTCGTGCTTCTGCGTAAAGCGTGTCATTCAACTCAAACGTAGTGGTCAAGGGTTTCTTCGCGACCTCTTCCTCGATGTCATCATCCTCATCATCGAGCTCATCTGTACCATCGTCTGCCTTTTGTTTTCCCTCCTAACGACAACTGATGAGCCTGCAGATCCGACGAGACGGTCTACTCACGCGTATCTCTTGCAAAAACTCGACCATGTGGAGTGTCTTCTTGATGTCCGGTATCTTATCTTCGAGGCTCTTTCGGCGTTGTGTCAAATTGGCGTCCATGTAACGATATTTCCTGTACTTTTATCGGTTCAAGAATGTTATGCCAGAATCCCACAAAGGAACGAACGCGATCGCGTCTTGGAAGGCCTTGAGGGGTCCCTCGACGTCACCGTCAGGACCGCCGATGTATTCCTCGACATTGACCTAAAAATTCGGCTGATGCGTATCGATGTCTTCACGAAATCAATGTCCACTCACGATGAAAGGTGCTTTTGGTATTCCCCGGGGGTTTTTCTCTTGACCAAATATTGACATAGAGGCCATCACGCTACTTGGTGTACATCGCAGATTGGACTTGGCAGAAAGTCACTGCGCGGCATGTTCCGAGCGGAGTTGGTGGAGGGTCGTTTTTTACTTGCACTTTTGCCCTCCACGTCCATGTCTCGTCTCATTGTAAAGAATCTCCCTCCCAGTCTAACCCCAGAACGTCTTCGAAAGCATTTCGAACAAAGAGGCGCACCACCTGGGACCATCACTGACATCAAAATCGCACATAAACCAGATGGCACGTCGCGACGTTTTGCCTTCATTGGTTTCAAGACCGACCAGGAGGCGGCTGCCGCGAGGGACTGGTTTGACCGTACTTTCGTCGGATCAGCGCGTATAAGCGTCACAATCGTAGAGGTACGAAGTGTCCAGTCTTTTTCTAGCGTAGTGGTAATGATTCGAATAGGGCGTCAAGGACGCACCAACACCTCGTCCGAACAAACGTCCCCGACTCGCCGATTCGCACGACAGTAGCAACAAACCAGCTGAACCTGTCGTACTGGATGAGTCTGTCAAGGAAACCATCCAACGGACATCGCGTCTCTTCCTCCGTAATTTGGCTTTCTCATGTACTGACAATGATCTCCTTGCCCTCTTTCGACCATTTGGAGAAATTGCGCAGGTGAGCGTTTGTTGGTAATCCTCATGGACGCATCGTCCACGATGACAACATAAATAGGGACATCTGATTCTCAAGGAATATGATGATCCTTAGGGAAATAGACCACGATAGTAACAGTTCTGACTTTACATCATCGGCGCACCCTTGTAGTGACCGCATGCTGACTTTATTTTGTCTAGGTAAGATATCTATATGATGTTTTTTCTTGCACGATGCAACACTGTATAGGGACATCAGATCCATTAAATATGTTGACCCGAGGAATTTTATAGTAGAATATTTCTGAGTTTTTATCCGCCGTGTGGTTGTTATTCGATGCTCACTTGTTGGCAGGTCCATATTCCGCTTGATCCAGTGTCCAGGCAATCCAAAGGACTTGCATATGTGACTTTCGTACAGCCCTCTTCCGCCCTGGCCGCCTATGAGGGACTCGACAAGAAGTCTTTTCAGGGGCGATTATTACACATCCTACCAGCTGTGGATCGTAAAGGCAAACCCGAGGCGTCAGACACAGATGACAGGAAGCTATCGACCAGAGACGAGCGCAAAGCAAAGCGCAGAGCGACCGCGGGGCGCGAGTTTAATTGGAGCATGCTGTATATGAACGTTCGTCAAGCCAATGTCGTGTCGTGCCTGGTTTCGTGTAGCTTAATGCATTTCGTTGCACCCAGAGCGATGCTGTGGTCTCTTCGATTGCGGATCGTCTCAATATCCCAAAGGCGGACATCTTGAATCCTGAGTCCAGTAATGCGGCCGTGAAGCTCGCGCTGGCTGAGACGCATGTCATTCAGGAGACAAAGTCATATCTTGAGTCACAGGGTGTCATCCTATCGTCTTTCTCCTCTCGAGGACGCTCGGATACGATCATTCTGGTCAAGAACATACCGTACGGGACGTCCTCCGATCAGATTCGTGAGCTGTTTGAGGTGCATGGCAAGTTAAGCAGGGTCATTGTGCCACCTGCGGGAACAATGGCGGTAGTGGAGTTTGAACGCGCTGTCGAGGCTAGCAAAGGTTTCCGTGCGGTTGCTTATCGGCGTCTAGGAAACTCTGTCATCTATCTGGAGAAAGGACCTCTCGGAATGTTCCAAGATGCGTCCGAAGACACGGAACCACGGCCTATTACAACAATCACGTCTGGGCTTAAGTCAGTCACTATCGCTGAGCAGGAAACCCCCGATTCAGCGGGCGAAGAAGAAGTACCTTTATCTGCGGGCTCAACGCTTTTCGTCAAGAATCTGGCTTTCAGTACGACAACCGAACAGCTTAAACAAGTTTTCAGGAATCTCCCTGATTTCGCGTTTGCACGAGTTCAAACTAAACCAGACCCAAAGCGACCTGCCGTACCTGGTGGTGAAGCTCCTAGGCTCAGCATGGGGTACGGATTCGTTGGGTTTAAGACGGCCGAAGCTGCCAAGAAAGCATTTAGAGGCATGCAAGGGTTTACGCTTGACGGTCACGCACTGTACGTCAAGTTTGCTGGACGGGGGGCCGAGGAAGACGAATCCAAGGACAAAATAACTGCCAAGTCCCGAACGACCAAGATGATTGTCAAGAATGTCCCATTCGAAGCGACGAAGAAAGACATCAGAGAATTGTTTGGGTACGTTGTCCGCTCGCGCTTGTAGTGTGGTATCCAAATGTCCCCAAAGCGCACACGGTCAGCTCAAGTCTGTTCGTCTGCCGAAGCGGTTCGATGCCCGGTCCCGCGGATTCGCGTTCCTCGAATTTGTTACGCGACATGAAGCTGAGAGTGCCTATGCTGCGCTTCGGCATACGCATTTCCTGGGACGACATCTTGTCCTGGAATGGGCTGAGGAGGCAGAGCAGGACCTGGATGCTCTACGGCAGAAGGCAGGTGTCGGGTATGGTGACGGAGCTGCACTACCAGGTAGAAAGAGGAAATTCAATCTGGATGATGATGATCACGGGGAGGCCGACTAGTCCTTAGCTCATTGTTCCCACGCCACTAACGCGTTTTTATAATCATGAATGTTCTTTTCGTGACAGACCTCGACGAGAGGACATTTCTCTGATCCTATGGAGTCAGACAAGAAGCAATTTTGGTTTCAAGACGGCGACATTGTCCTGGGGGTAGAGGAAACTTCATCGACACAAGCTCATGGGTTCTGCCATCTTCTCCACTATGCTCGACTTACCGCAGCCAGAGTCGACGGAGAGTTTAGACGGTTGTCCACTCGTCATGTTACCTCATGATACACTTCATGATTGGATCCCCGTCCTGGATTGGATGTATAACCGCAGGTGAGTAAACTGGTTGTCAATGTACCGCCTTTAGTGAAGGGGAGGCCAGTTCGTTTGAACTTCAATCTAGCAATCTGGACGTTATGGCCAGGCTACTTAGAATCTCCACTAAATATGAGATCTCGGAGTTGCGTCAGTTGTGTACACAGAAGCTCCTCTTGATGTGGCCATCGAAAATCGCCAAGATGAACACATCAGCCATCCCAAATGCAGCAGGTCAGTAGAGTTTTGTGGCATACCATTCGTGTTCCAGCTTTACAGACGAGTTGCAGAAGCGATATGTCTTGCCCGCGAATTCGACATCCTGGAGATTCTCCCAGCTGCGTTTTATGCACTTGCCGTCCAGCGTTGGGGAAACGGGGGCGATGGCGGCCGCACTCACTTGATCCTTTCTGTCGATGATCTGCGACGCGTCATCGTCGGTCGGGAGATGCTACAAGAGCGCTTGACTGCTTTACTCGTTAATTGGGACCCACACATGAACAGCAAGTTCTTTAACTTCTGTCGCACGTGCGAGCCTATGTTAAGGGGGTGGCTGCAAGAGTTGATCCCTGCACCCCATTCGCCGTACACGAGCTGGCTGCTTCACCATTTTGACCAATCGAATGTGAAGGAATTTAGGCGTTTGTATGTCTGCCCTACTTGTAAAGTCGGTTTCAACTATGCCGTCGATCGATTTTCTGCACAGCTTCAGAACGCTATCCCAAAATATTTCATGCTCTGACTTGCCTCGATCCCCGTGTACAGTACGGTCAATGGTCTCATCTCTTTTCGTCGACGAGTGGCCTTCCATGAGGGTGGCGGGAATTGGTGAGCGTCGTCTGTTCATTGTATGACTCTCGTATGGTTATCCCCACGGAATCAAGCACACCAGTACTTGCTATTCGCTTCGCTGGCATCCAACGTCCAAACACAGAAAATTAGCCCCTTTCTCCGCCATTCCCGACTTGTTCCCGACTTGCAATTTGATACGTTGCAAATAAGCCCGTCGCCCCGTTTTCAGATGCCAACCTTGTTGTCATAAACAACCACCATCTGCCCATTAACATGACATCCATTCTCGACCCCACCACAATTGGCAGACCCAAGCGCCCCCGTAGACATGTCAGATCTCTCACGGGTACGTCTGAAAGATCCCATCGACAGCGAGCATGTCAAACTTAGTCTTATCTCAGGCTACCTTCCAGAGGAAGATGATTCTGGAAAAGAAAAATGGCCTAGAGGTGAGGAGCAAGTATGGAAGGATGGCTATCGGCAACTCGATGCGAGTGAGTGATTGGTCCCCACATCCGCGTTTAGTGGTCGCTGGTCCTCATTCCATGAAGGCGTCCGATCTATCACGAGGTCCTTTGTGAACCATGTTCAAACTTCGTTGGCACGCCAAGTTTACAGTCTCGATGACTTGGGTGCTTATCAGGCAACTGCGCTTTCCGTCCGCGACAACCTACTCGTAGGTGTCCACCATGACGGGTCTAGTCCTGGTTTTCAGACGATATTTGTACCAGATCAATTGGAATGTCACGCAGTTGCATTACAACCGCAAAGGGGGGAAGCGTGCTTATTATCTCTCCCTCGAATTCCTGATGGGTCGCGCCCTCGATAATGGGCTCCTCAATCTTGGACTTAAAGACAAGTTCGAACAAGGTGTCCACCAGCTCGGTTTCAACCTCGAAGATCTCCTGGCCCAAGAACGAGATGCCGGCTTGGGAAACGGTGGCCTAGGGCGCCTTGCAGCATGTTATCTCGATTCGTCAGCCTCGCAAGAACTTCCAGTTTGGGGATATGGGCTGCGCTACAAGTACGGCATCTTCCAGCAGCTTATCTCCCCCGATGGACAACAACTTGAGGCGCCTGATCCTTGGCTCGAGAACTCGAACCCTTGGGAACTCCCCCGCATCGATGTCACGTATGAGATTCGCTTTTACGGAGTCGCAGACAGATACCAAGACGGGAGTGGGCGTGGCGTATGGCATGGTGGCCAGGAAGTGCTGGCAGTTGCGTACGACGTCATGATTCCAGGTTACGAAACCACGAATACCAACAACCTTCGTCTTTGGGAGAGCAAACCCAAGAGAGGTTTTGACTTGAACAGTTTCAATGGTGAGGACCCCCAACAAGGATATAGTTCGTCACCTGACGCGTTTTGCCTAGCCGGGGATTACGAGGGTGCGGTCGAGTCCTCGAACAGCGCTGCTGCTATTACCTCTGTGCTTTATCCCAACGACCACACAACTTGTGAACTGTGTATTCCACCTACCGGTTGATCGTCTACTCACATTGTTGGTTGACAGTCGGAAAGGAGTTGCGCCTCAAACAGCAGTACTTCTGGACTGCAGCGAGTCTCGCAGACATCTTAAGGCGGTTCAGGAACCTCGGTAAACCGATCACGGAGCTATCTGATTGTGAGTTACTGGGAAATATGTTTCTTCATTGACTCAGAAATCTTCAGATGTCGCTATACAGCTCAATGACGTCAGTGTACTCTGAAGAATTGGGTTGTAACTGTTTGAAAACATTCCGCAGACTCACCCCACATTGGCCATCCCTGAACTGATGCGTATTTTGCTTGATGACGAAGACTTGCCCTGGGAAACTGCGTGGAAGATCGTCACAGAGACTTTCTTCTTCACTAATCATACCGTGCTCCCTGTTGGTCACATAATTTCTTGATCCTTGTCGCTTTGACAAGAACTTGTGCTAGGAAGCGTTGGAAAAATGGCCTGTTCCTCTGATGGAGCATCTTCTGCCCCGGTATGTTGTCGGTCCCTCGTCCTTTCCTATATTATCATTTAACCACCTTTTAGACACATGCAGATCATCTTCGATATCGTCAGTCCGCATCTTTTGAGAGGAGAACGTTACTAACCCCAGTCACATATTCACAGAACTTGTGAGTTGATCTCCGTAATCCCTTTGAGTTTAATAACAACACAATATGGTCGGAAGGCTATTCTTGGAGTGTAAGTGTGTGTTGGCCTCATCAGCTTCAGGCTAACAGTCACAATAGCCGTCGAACAGATGTTCCCTGGCGACCGTGACCGATTGGCAAGAATGTCCTTGATCGAAGGCGAGTGATGTCACTCTCCTTGCGCGAGGTTCTTAACCATGATTGCTTAGAGGGTCTCCCGCAAAATATTCGCATGGCGCATCTAGCATGCATTGGTTTGTGGTCTTTTGTACAGCAGTGAGATTCTGACACATCATTCAAACAGGAAGTCGGAAGGTTAACGGCGTCGCTGAGGTACGCTTTGTAATTTAGCTACTCGTGGTAGGTGTGACGGGACTATCTAGTTGCACAGCGAGCTAGTGAGGACTACGATCCTGAAAGACTTTGTGGATTACTTTGGCATCAGCAAGTATGTTTTTTTACACTCCTCCTTGCAACTTGTCATCTGATGCCATGCAAGGTTCGGAAATGTCACCAATGGCGGTAGGTGTCCTGATGGATCCCGGAGACATCTCGATGACGACCGTTCTCCAAAGTCACTCCGCGGCGCTGGCTTGATCAGGTGTGTCTCACCATCACCGGAAAGCAAGGACAGTACTGACGTCTCCTCCCTAGTGTAACCCAAGGCTGAGTGGACTAATCACTGAAACTCTCAAGCTTCCTAAAAGTGCATGGCTGAAGGATTTGTCGGCACTCGAGGGGTTGTTGGATTATGCAGAAGATGAAGATTTCCAGGAAGCGTGGGCTTCTGTGAAGCAGGCTAACAAGGAGAGATTGGCCCACTATGTCCAAACAACACTGGGGCTGAGAATCAATACGAAAGCGTTATTCGACGTCCAGATAAAGGTGAGACCAGCACATGTCATCCTCAGTTTTTTTATCAACTTGGTTAACTCGGCGTTGTGGTTCAGAGGCTGCATGAGTACAAGGTATATCTGCACGGAGGGGAATATCTTGCACACGGAGCTAATATCGAGTGTAGCGTCAAACGCTCAATATCCTTGGCGTTGTTCATGTGCGTTGGCAAGCACGCAATTCCTGAGTTTGTCGGGTCTCACATTTCTTCCCAGCGTTACTTGAGATTGAAGGCAATGACTCCCGAAGAAAGGAAGAAGGTCACCCCACGGAATGTCTTCTTTGCTGGAAAAGCTGCCCCGGGCTGTAAGTCCTCTGACCATCCAATCCTTACCCCCGAGCTGACACGACGACGACGACGACCACCACCACCAAGATTACATCGCCAAACTGGTATCCACTCTCCCCCCCTCTCTAATCCATGTATCCGATTCGCTAAACGACATTTCCCCCAGACCATTCGCCTCATCGTGAACGTCGCTCGCGTGCTCAACGTCGACCCAGACACACGGGACTACCTCTCCCTCTTCTTCCTTCCCGACTACTCCGTGACCTTGGCTGAAGTACTGATACCTGCCTCGGACATCAGTCAGCACATCTCGACCGCCGGTACGGAGGCGTCCGGTACGTCCAACATGAAGTTTTGTTTGAACGGCGGTCTTCTCCTCGGCACGGTCGACGGCGCGAACATTGAGATCGCCGAGGAGGTCGGTTCCGACAACGTCTGTGCGTGTTTCTACTCCCTCCCCCTTACTCCCATCCTCCCAATGCGATCCCCTATAGTCTTTTTTGGAAACTTGACGCCCGACGTGGAAGACTTGCGTCACCAGCACATGTACCACCCCACGTCGGTGGAAGAAAAATCGCCCGCGCTCGCACAGGTTTTGGACGTGATCTCGGGAGGCCTGTTTGGTGACGAGGGCGTTTACGAGCCGTACGTTTTTTTTTTTTTTTTTTTTTTTTTTTCGCGCACGAACACGCCCCGATCGACACACGCTTTTGGTTTTTTTGCAGATTGTTGAACACGATTCGGCAAGGAGATTATTATCTACTCACCGACGATTTCGATTCTTGTACGTTTCGAGGACGTCCCTTTTTTTTTTTCGTGGTTACTGATGCGGCAGTCGGTCAAAAGACGTCGAGGCGCTGCGCATGGTAGACGAAGCTTACAACGATCGTACGGAATGGATCAAGAAGAGTATCAGAACGACTGCCAAGGTGTGTTCCAAACCCGATCGATTGCATTGCATTGACGCTTCAGTGGGGGGGTATCCAACAATACAAATAGATGGGCAAATTCAGCTCCGATCGTGCTATCCAGGACTACGCTCAAGAGTACTGGAACATTGAAAGCGCCAAGATAGAGTAGAAAGATGAGAGGATGAGGGATGAAGTGTGTGTCGGAAAAGTATGAGAGTAACATAGCGAGTGCCTCGAATCGAATTCCGGGTATGGGTGTACAAGAAACGGTATCATAGCGATAGCCATGTGTTGGAATAGTTGAAAGTAGGGAAAAAAGAGTGTGAATCCGAATGAGGAATCCGAATGGGAATGAGATAACGAACGGAGACGTTGAGAAATGCAACATGAGATGATGAAGTTGAGAAATAGAGATAAATTTCACCTGTCGACTGGAAAAAAGGGGGAAAAAAAAAAAAAAAAAAAAAAACGTCGATCCCGGCTGATATGGATGCGCACCGAGTTCATGCCAATCAGTACTTGCATCTCACAGGCCGCGGCAAGGGTCAACGACGTTCTGCAGACGATTCACACCGTGCACCGCGTCTCGTCATCAAGCATGGCTCGTGTCGTGCACGTCAGGCATCATAACGTCCTCGGTCACTTCAACAACGGCGATCGCTTCCGCGGGTGCCTGCGCTCGTTCGACAACAAGTGCCGATGCACCAACCTCGACAAGCTCTGGTTCGCCAGCATCCACGACTCCCTGCGTTTCCTCCTCGATCGGCGGCACATCAACGTTGAGCGCAAGAGGAGCTGGCTCGGCTTCTTCAACAACCTCTTCGGATCCATCGACCTTGACAGAACTGATCTCCTCGGTCGGAACAGAGACAGCAACGATAAGGGGGTTCGTGGCCTCATCGACGGACCGAGGTGTGGACGCGCTTGATGGCGCCACGATTTCTATGGAAACTTGCACATCTTGGGCGACGGGCTCTTCAATAATGAAGGTGGGGGTAACGGCAACAGGCTCGCTTGTGGATGAAAACACATCTTCCACCAGAACCTGCGCTTCTTCTTCAAGGGCAGCAGAGGCCGTCTTGTCCACGACAGGCTCGGGGGCAGTAGCGGTGCTGGGAGTAAGCTGAGCGAGTTCACTCGCGTCCTTGGTCGATGCGCTTTCTGGAGTAGGGAGGGCATCAGGTGTCGGGCGGGCTTCCGCCTTACGAGCGATAACCTCATCTGCCGTTCCTAACACGGCGGTTGTACCTTCCAAGATGGATTCAGTCAATAACGCTTCCGCGGGCTGTATATCAGTAAACTGAGTTGGCAGCTCTGGTTCACTGGAACGCTCCGGAGGGATAGAGTTGGTTGGCGGGGCACTGGCTTCAACCAAAGGCTCGGGTGCCTTGTCTTCCACCGCCTCAGATTCGGGAGCAACAGCTGGAGCAACCTCGACATGGTTGTGTGACTCAGCGGCGACTCCCGGGCCAGGAGTGTCATCAACCAATCCAGCGTTTTCTAGAACAGGCGTAGACGTTCCCGTATCTTGATTCTTGGCAATACGACCCTTGGGAACGAAGCCTTCGGGTGCAGCCCGAGCTTCCACCTCAGCGGGAGCAACGTCTTGCGCGGCGGAAACGTGAGCCTCAACCTCAGGGACTGGGGCAGCTTCGACCAATGGTGCCTGCGCGGCCTGAACGATAGTGTCTTGCACAAGGAGTTGTACTTCTTCAGTTGCGAGTTGTTCAGGCACCTGGTCCGCGGCGGCGTGCTCGGTTTCGATAGTCGCGATCTGAGCGCTCGTGTCAATGATAGCAACAATCTCAACGGAGGCTTCTTACAGGGTGAGCGGCAGATTCCTCTTCTGCTTCCCAGGCGGCCCGCAACTCCGCGGCCACGGGCTGAAGGGCCCCGTCATCGTAAGCTTCGGGCTTGGCAGCGGGGCACTGAACAGCCCCAGCACGTACACAAGCGTTAACAGAAACATCTCGGCCAGGAGTCTCCTCGACCAACGCAACATGTTCCTCTGGAGCGGGAGTAGGTATTTCCACAAGTTCGGCAAATTCCGCGCCTTCTTCAACCCCATCAACCATGGAAGCGATTGAATCTGGTTCCAGCTGAGCTCCCGTCTCAATGGCGGCAACCTTGCCATGGATATTGGATGCAGGTACCGGGCGACGATCATCTTCCACATGTTGACCGACCGATTCGACGGTAGATACCGCTACGAATTCAGTGGGAACTTTCCGCGATGATTGCTCAACCACATCTGGTTCTTCGGCAATGTGCTCAGGGGCTTCGCCATCGACGATAGGTGTTGCCAATACCACCACGACGGTTTCGGGGGCTGAAGGCATAGCAACAGCTTCCGTGACTTCCCGAGAACCATCGGCAACATCGACCTGCGCCACGTTGGATGGCTCACCAGTAGGTTCTGTGGCAAGACGCCCATCACCATCCAATGGTTGCGCGGCAACCTCGCCAAGTCGGTCTTCGGCTTCATTGACAGCAACACCTTGCCGAACTCGTTCTGCTCGAATCCGCACTTCTTCAATGACAGGATTTTCCACGGTGGGTGCAGGCCCTGAAGTAGGGGCCATAGGGTCGCTTGTATCCCGTGTGGACCGTGAATCAAACGTGTCCGTCGCCAGCAGAGCGACCTTCGCAATTGGGTCGGCTGTATCAACCTTTGGGTTAATGGCATCAAGTATCCGTGGTGAACCTTGTTCGACAGAAACGACCTCCTCTGATGTTCCAAGAGACGAGCGTGGAAGTACGGAAAAAGTATCGTGACCAGATTGTGGGGTAGGCTCAATCGAGGGTGCCTTCGTCACTGCCAGAACGGGGCTAGGTTCCTCCTTTGAAAAAGTCAATATTTAAACTTGCAATTCCAAAAGTTCTGTACCTTGTGCACGGGTCCTAGATCTGCGGCCGGAACGCCAGCAATACGCGCGATGGAGATGTGGTCTACTTTCGGCCGATCGGCAATGTTGGCTGTCGCGCCATTGATGACGAGAGCTCCGACGACTACATCCCCATCGAAACGATGATCCACCTTGGTGGGAGGGGCAGATGGACATGTAGGCTCTTCCTCGACGAGAACCTCTCCGAGTTCTCCCGCAATTGGAATCTTACCACCCGTCTTCTTGGGGTCCAAGTCACTAGTCGATTTGCTGAAGACGCTGAAACGTTTCCGAGCAGATGAGAACATTGAACGAAATCCAGAGATGTCAGATCTGAAAGACGGACGGGGAGAACGACCTCTGCGTCCATCTGGAGATGGAACGCGGGGAGGTTGCGGTTGCTGGCGACTGTATGTCTGTTCAATAACAAGCCAGCGGATGGGCGATTCGGCACCCGGTATTTGCTTCAGACCACAGACAACGAATGTAGGCCAACTAGCAGAGATAGGATCGACGATAGCGTCACTCCAAAAGTCAATGAAGGCTTCGTCGATTTGTATCACGTGTACTGAGGCAAGTTTGGTCTCGACGATGGATGGCTCGGATTTGGACTGGGATGACGGCAGGGTTTCCGGAGGCTCGCGGTCTTCAGAACGTCGTCTGCGTGTACGCGACTTGCCACGCTGGCGACTTGACTTGCGGGAAAATCTGGGTTGCGTTATCTCAACGTCATCGTCCTGGTCCAAAAGAGCAACTAGAGGCTGCGTGGTTTGGGTGTCACCAAACCCGGCCAGGGAAAACTGCGCCCAATCTGCAATCACGGGCGAGGACGGTGACGTAGGGGATACGGGTGTAGATCCGTTATTTGCATTTGATCTTGGGGTGGCCTTGGTGAGTGAGGAGGAACGTTGGTGAGATACGACGTTGGTGATCGGCGAGGGAAAGAGTGTGGGGGATGTCGGAACATTGTGATCAGCAGGAATCAAGGACATCAATTGAATAGTTTCGTCGACAAAGATGCGAGCAAACTGAGGTCCTTCTAGATCGGATGAGGGCGCCTCTTCAGAAGCTGTGGTCTTGAGGGTATTCCATAACGCTGTGTGCTCGTCCCCGGAAGGGCTTTCGATAGGAAGCTGGAAGGCTTCGAGAAGGAGCTGGATCGGGTGCTGCTTTGGCTGTTGCCCACCCTGCGTCAAAAGAGTCTCAACACGGACGAAAAGAGCATCATATTGACGGGTAGAAAAGCGAGGCCGCGACAGAAGCTCATCTTTCGTAGGGAGAGAACCCTTGTTGTATGGATAATGCCTGACCAATTCCTCAAGGCGTGTGGGTAAACGCAACCCAAGACCTTCCTCCCTGTAACACTATCAGTCGATGTAAGATCCACACGTTGATCCAGACTCACCTCAAGCGGGCAAGGAATAGATGTTCCAGAATGCGACCGGCACGCTCCCATCGAGCGTAAAACCGGTTCCAATCATCAGACTGTTCGACTCGAGTAGCCACGAGAAGCCAGATACCCAAAAACTTTGAGAGTCTACTACCAGAGATGCTGTTTAACTCTGCATGGGACGCGAGAGACGATACCAGACTGAGCGTCGCGGTCAGCAGCTCGATGTGGGATGCAGGCAACTGAGGCAACAATAGTTCGGAAAACCCATTGGGAGGATATGACGCATTACGCTCGGCATGGAAGAAAGCATTGTACCATGCCCATTCAGCGTTGTCTTTACCGAAATGACCATTCTCGAGCGAGAGATGACGGAGGCCCCAGCGAAGAACGGCAGCGACGTCATGAGGTGAACGCGTGTAATGAAGCTCATTTTCGAAAGCTGACGTGGGGGAAGCGGGTGTTGGAGAGAGCGTGGTTATTCGGTTTTGAGGGGTTAAAGAGCGAATGAAGAGGGAGATGAGTTTGCGTTGGACCTCGGGAGATGCAGAGAACCAATGGGGATGCATTATTCCGAGAGTCTCCAAGCCTGATTTGAGAGGATGAGCGGAGAAGGTGGGACATGACAACACGAAAACATACCACGCTCGGTAATGGCCTGTGCGCACGCCCGGACGAGAATGAGAGCTTCCAAGGGATTGAGACGTTTTGCGGCGATGACAGCATCGTCGAGGACCGTCTGCGAGTCGGGATCTGCCTCGAAGACGGCACCTAGGGCACGCGAATCCGAGTTCTCCTTGGGACCAGGGAGCCGCAGAGTCAGATAGGGGACAGCGCCCGGATGCTTGTGAGTAGACTTGTGGAAGACCCCCCGAGATTTAGGTCTGAAGAGGGAGAATGTGACATCGCGGTCCGGGTCCTTGGTCGGCTGGGCTTCAGCAAAGGTAGAAGCAGATGGAGAAAGGATGGGTGGGATCGCTTCGTACTTGCCATCAAGCAAGGCACCATCAGAAGCCTCGCGCGTCGGACGCGCGTCCTGCTTCTCTTCATTCTTTTTATAACCAAAGACCTTGTTCAGAAATGAAGGCATGGCGTGACAATCACGCCCTGGCCAAGGGCGCGTGGATCAGTGGTGACAGACTGGAACCTGGGATAGAATGGCCTGGATGAAGATTAGCTATCGGCACGCATATAACCACGTTGAAAGCGTACAACAGATGAGTCGGGTGGAACTATGCGCGTTGTGGACGACGACTAGAAGAGCGACCGATGAACGAAAGAAGGAAAGAACTGTGTTTTTCGATTTTGCCATTTGGGAAGCGACGTGTAACCACCGTGTGAATTCTCCGGTTCGAACCCGTTCGTCCCT
Source organism: Boletus pseudo-olivaceus (assembly GCA_038092955.1). Taxonomy (NCBI): domain Eukaryota; kingdom Fungi; phylum Basidiomycota; class Agaricomycetes; order Boletales; family Boletaceae; genus Boletus; species Boletus pseudo-olivaceus. The sequence goes on from JBBPRI010000008.1 coordinate 206,666, forward strand.
GTATTTTTTGAACTCGTTGGACTGCAGGTGGACGTTTTTTTTTGAGAGAGGCACGAGCGTTGATGCGCCCGTGTCCGCATGTTCACATGCATTCTTGGAGACGACCGTGTGCCCATGAGCTTGAGATGTGATCAGGCACGGCGTGGGGCTGTTCCAATTGAGCTCGACCAGTATGTAGATGGACACGCGGTGCTGGTCTGAGCGCCTAACGTCTATGCGATACTCCATCTCCGAACTCTCTTTCTCGCTACCCATCGTGAGGTTCAACCGAGAAGGCAATGTCATCCTACGACCAAAATTTGCTTGACGAGGTACCAAGGGCCACTCGCGCACAGCTGCAGGTGAGCAGGGAACACAGCCTCTGGCCTTCTTTTACCCATCCGTACACCAACTGACGCTCGCAATTGTCTAAATTGTAGGAAGGGTACAATGTCGACCTGCTCGAGCAACCACCTAGACGCGCATCTTCTGTGCGCAACTCACCTTCGCAAGCACTCCAGCCACCGCCGGGTCCCGTGCCATTGACGCCGGGCATCGCAGAGACTGGTTCTGGAGAAAAGTTGAGTGGTCGGACACACAACGCGGCAGTACCAAGGTCCGCAACATCGTTTTGGCGGAGCCGTAACGGGGTGATCACTGTTTTCGTTATCGTGGTCGTCGTGATTGGGGCCGTGGTGGGTGGAGCAGTGGGCGGGACGGTTAAGAAGAGTAACAACAACAACAGTGTGGGCACGACCGGAACCAACTCTGCTAGTTCCAGTTCACTCGCCTCGACTGGGACGGCTACTCAGGGTATCGAAGGTAGTAGCCCTGCGGGGTCCAGTGCTACAGCGAGTGCTAGTACGCCGACGGCAACCGGGCAAAACATCCAACCCTAGTACGCAGACCGCAGCGGGGTAGACGAGGAAACGGGGATGTTGAGCAGGATCATAGACTTTTGATATAATATATCGACGGTATCCCTTTTTACATTTTCGTTGTACATACGATACTTTGGACCTATCATTCCCTTTGAGCACTACTACGCAAACACTAGACCTACAACTACACTAGGGGGGGGGGAGGGGACCCGTGCCCGAACTTACCAAAACCATCCCTTGGGTTCAACGACGTCCTCGTCTTTCACCTCGCCATCTCTGCGCTGTCTGAGCATCTCCAATATCTTCACGACACCGTCCACGTCACCGATACTCGCCCGGCCACCATTCCAATCGACCACGACCGGCCACTTGAGCGCGTTCGGATTCTGCGCGCCGAGCTCCGCAATGCCTGCCGCACTCTGAGGCTGATCTTTTTCAGACCACGGCGCGGAGGGATGGGAGGACAAGAAGGTCGTGTAGGACGGTGTCGCTGGGGTGACGTCTTTGGGAGTCAGAAACGAGAGAATCGTGCGCAGTTGATCTGGCGTGGGTGGCTTTGACTCGATGACTTCGAGGTTGAATTCAAGAGGGGGCGCGTTGGGTTTGGTAGGGGGATACGGTGCGGAAAGCGACGCTCGCAGCATTGCGAGTGCGCTTACGGAGGAGGGAGAGGACGGATGATGACTGTGGGGGGGGGGGATTAGCACTGGACGACGAAAGAGTGTGGTAGAAACGGACAAGATGGATATTTGAGGCTGTATTCATAATGTCAATCGATCAAAAATGAAAATAAAATAAAAACAAAAAAAAAAAAAAAAAGGGTAACGACATACCAAACGCCTCGAAAATGCGGAGAACATGTCGACAATTTCGTTCAGCTGCTTCCTTTTCTCGCACGTGTTAACTTTTTCTTTTCATGATTACCTAATACGGGTAATCATTATTGGAACAACCGGCGGTGACGGTGACGTGTGTTTTGCTCCGAGTCCATCGAAAATTCTCACTCCATAAATAATGTTCAAAATCGAATTCTCGTATTAAATGTGCCGTCGAACGAATTTCCTGACGTACTGTGCACGCGACAACCGCATGGCTCAACGTTCAAGCGTAGCTCACAGCAATCGACCCTACCCATGCGATCATATCGGAGTCTCCCCCATTACCAGTGAGATGACCTCCGCATACTCACCCTGGTCGTCCTCAATTGGCTAGTAATACGGGACAGTACGGGACTCGTCACCCATCAATCGAGGATTTCATAATGGGTGGGATGTCAGGCACAAGTTGATGGGCAGGCGCAAATGATGGTTCGTCGGGGAGGAGGTGGGGACTCGGGTCGTCGTTAGCCCTTTCGTTCATGACTTGTGTGTTCATAACGTGCCTCTGTATTCTCGTCGTTATGACCAAGGACCTAACGTATGTATGTTATACTACGTACGGAACCTCGCATTCCGTTTGTCGCACTCGCGTTTCCTATATGGGTCTAATAGACGTAAACACATTATTATTCGGGCGATCCCTCGATCGTGATCGTCCTAGCACAATTCGTTCACGCTCGACAACGGAGTGCAACCGACACTATCGTCCCTGGCGCAAGGGGCGAACAACATCCAGGTTCGACAACGCGTGCAATTCATTGCCAACAGTGAACTGGAGCGTATTATACACGTTGTGAGGGGGGCAGGTTTGCTAAGTCACTCAGTTCGAGACCGACATTGTTTCCAGCTCGTTGGACAGCAACAACTTCTCAGCGTTCGGACCGCAGTACAAATTATAGCCCAAGTCTGTATAGTATACAGTACTACTAGCGCTAAACAGGTAGATAAATAAATTTCATGGATACAAAGCGGGTCAAGTGAATGTTCCTTTTAAAACACTATAGTGATTGATATATTATTTGAAACACAACATGCGGAGACCCATGTCTATGCGCTAGTAAACAGAGGATTCGAGTCAAAGTAGCCGCTCGAATAAGTCTGGCTCGTCTCCAGCGGACTATCATAGTATGACAATCTGCCAGAAGAAACGACGTCGTAACCGAATGGCATCTGGCCGCCACCGGGTACACAGTGTGGCTGAGCGTTTACCGAGTTCTCGCTGATGGATACCGGCGACACCGCACCCATGTCTGGTGAACAGGCGAGACTCGAAGCGCTTGACGTACTCGAACTAGCACGAGAATGCGTCCCAGAGACGGGTGGATATGGGTGGTACCCACGGTTGGGCGGCGACTGAGCTCGGTCAAACCCTCTCAGTATCGAGGGTGTCATGCTTCTGTGGCGCCTTGCTGGGCCAACCACACCACGGGTCATCACAGACCGATGGAGAGACACCTGATCAAACTCCGGTCGACACGGTGGGGCAGAAAGAGAGGCCATCATCGGCTCTCTGCAGTACGACGATACGGAATCAGGGGTAGAAGGGATAGAGAGATTGGCCCAGGCCATGCTCGACGCATCAACTGGCGGGAGGAAACCAAGATGGGGTAGATCGCTATCCGGACTAGGAGTGTCGGAAACTGCGGGAACGTTGTGAGCATAATACGGACTCAGAGCAGGATTTGACCCGGCCGCACTCCAGTTCGATCCAATAGTGCCAGGCGCGGCAAGCAGACCTTCCTCGTCCCCTTGAATCTCCTGTAGGTGGCCCGCCACCTCAACTTCGCATATATCCATATCTGGCATTCCAGTTGGGAACGTCATCGACGAAGATAGAGGGAAATCGCCCTCATCCATTTCCTGACTTTCGGCGTCGATATCAGAAGCTCCGAACTCTCCGGAGTTTGTGTCATCCCCCTCAGCGCGGAAATGGATGCGAAGGTGCTGATTGAGGTTATCGGACCTCGAAAACCGCTTCATACATCGGTCACATTGATATGGACGCTCCATCGTATGGGTGCGTACGTGCCTCTTCAAGTGCTCCATACGCTTGAATAACCGACCGCAGCAGAAAAGAGGGCAGACAAAGGCCTTCGACGTAATTGGGCTGCTGGCTCCCGAAGAGTCTGTGCCGTGGGAATACGATGGTAGAGTGGCATTGTCGGGATTGGGACAGAGATAAGTGTGTGACAACCCCCGTGCTGAGTCGTCGCAGGCAGGATGTTCGTATTCACCGTATCCTCCACCGTCAACGGGAACATTGGATAAGCCGGGTGTGAGTTGAGGGGGAGTTAAATCTGTTGGTGGCGTTCCAGGGACGACCTTCGGGTCACCCCTGGCTTGCGTGATAAACATATCAGCAGCCGACGTCGCACGGTCACCGGTTCCATAACCACTGCCCATATTCGTGGAGTTGTTGTTGCGAGCATGATGACTCCCATCCATGCTGCGGTTGATCACCGAAGGATTGCCGGGGTGAAATTTGCTCGCCGGCTTTTTACGGCGCTGCTTGTACGTCGGGGAGCCCTCGAATAGCGTGAACGGCATGAATGGCAGGTTGGATCGCTGAGCGGTCGACGAGACTTGACTGGTAGCTGCGCCGTCGATACGAATCATGTTGTGTTGACTGGCCGCTGCGTGACCAGTGGACAGTTGTCCATGCCCGTCGTCCATGGGTTGCGAGACCGCCATGTCGCGTGCCAGATGGGAACTAGAATCTCCCTCGGCTTCACGGCCGCTTATCGCCTTTCCGAATTGTTCATAGAGGCTGCGCTGAGGCTCGTACGTGAACGACAATGCTGGTTCACCTACAACGACGGTCGTAGGCTCGATGCCCATCTTCTCCCGCTTGAGGTCGCGCTCTAGTGCATCGAGGAAGAGGCGATCGTGTGGGACAGAGTACCTGTACATCCACGAAATGGGACCAGAACGGAAGGACGCGCGTCATTTCACTCACCAGTAGAACACTTTTTGCTTTTTCTGGGTACGAATACATTGGTATTTGAAAAGGAGGTCCAAGAACGGCGACTGAAGGGACATGAGTCGGTGTGCCCCCGAAAAGTTGTGGCTAAAAATCATGTACCTTGGGTTCTTCCAGAGTGGCATCGACACCTGGTTTGAGGTTTCGAAGGTCACTGAAGACGCCTTCTTCGAACTTTTTCATGTTTCTGACGGGTCGCCCAAAGGCCTCGAATCGGAAGACCAAAGCGCGAACGATGTCCGTGCCAGTGATATGGTGGGTGCCCGACCAGAGGACGCATGAGACGTATTCTGAGGATGGAAGGAGGAATCGATTCATGGAAGGATGTGAGGAAGTGTGGGTGACGGAGGCAGGGTCCCCTGAGGGGGGCCCATCTGCGGAGCGCGAGGAACCTGGGGAGGACCAGCGGGAGGGGGCGGTGGCGAGGAAGTATTTGAGCCTATCTAGGTGAGCGATGTTATCCTGCTCCTTTGTCGTGAGTGACCTCGAGATGTCTTTGGTAGCGAGGCCCATAGCAAAAGGAAGGAAAGGGGGGATATGAAAGCAGATATGCCTGGACCGGCTTGGGAGGAATGATGCTTACGGGGAGTCGTCGGTACAGCTTTACTTGTGTTGATACCAGTCCATCTATAAAGCCTCGTTATTTTGGACATTCCACTCCGCGATAACCATTCTTAGCTCACCAAAGAGGGACAAGCAAATATGGAAAATACGAGAAGAGATCTTGACCTTGCGCTTGATGATAGCCGTGCTGTGCAACGGCCTCAATAATCATGTTCGTATTTGCCATCGCCTGCCATGCTTGTGAGCTGTCGGCGCTCAAGGCTTTCTCCGTGTCTTCTCCGGCTCCGATGATGCAAAAAGTAGGGCGTAGTTTCCCGCGAAGCTACTAACCCTGAGTGTACTGGGTTCGGAACATTCAAGTGGGCCAACGCACATGACCTCTGAGAGTCCATCTCGGCCGGGGAGACGGACCGCGATTGTCAAGAAGGTTTTAGTGGGTCAAGACAAGAAAGTGGGCGAAGTGTCGATGTCGATCAGAATGTGGACAGAATCCTCATCGCCGATCAGGTAGCAGTTTGTTCGCGGTCAATTGCAAGAGCCCCCACTGGTAGCATCTGCTCCCGAGACAGATAGGGAGGTGGTGGGGAGTATGTCAGGGACGACCAGTTCGAACCTCGTGGCTAGTATAATCGATGTGACCGCTGGCGACCCGCTGATTGCCGTGCGATGTTCGCATTCCCGATCTCGTCGGCCCGCCGGGGTGTATTACGTAAGTCAGGCTAGTAGGTACTACTGTACTAGTACAAACTTTGGCCAAAGGGGACTCAATGGCCGTTGGAGGGGACAACGTTCGTTCAGCAGTGGATGCTTGGCTTTGCTAGCCGTCAGTACTTGGCAGACAGTCTGGCATATGGACCAGCATGCTTGATGGAGATACCTCTCCGTTGGTTGCTACTTGCTTTACAGAAATGGGCCCACGGCTGTCACTGGGCCATGGGGACCCATGAGTGAGCTGTCATATCCCTAGTGCCACGCCCGCAGTCCTTGCAGAATGGGTCCCTGTGTCCGCGCGTCGCCTGGCGCGACCCTTCAAACTCATCGCCATGGGAGCCACGCCGGGGCCCGTGCTTCCGTAGTCGGGTGGATGTCCAAAACGTAGTCGAGTTGATCCAGTCTGGTTTAGGAACGTCTGGATCGCCACCGATCAGGGTGAAGTCTGCTACCCCTGCGATCATGTGGTACTCACGCGTCGACGTCGAAAACGTGTCAACCCGGTTCTGAATTGTGCCTCGCCATCGTCGTGTACGGTATATTTACATACACCCTCTCTCGTAATCTACCCTCTCTCTACTACGCCGCTTGGCCATCCCAGATGTAATCTTCAAATTCGTTAAGGGTCCATCCAAGTTCCGAGCCACTACCACTCCCGCCCCCTCTGATTGCCGACAGTTCGTCATCTCTGCATATCACTCCATCAGCTTCCACCGCCAAAATCATCTCTGTAGCAAGCGAAATCGTAATATTCTCCTCTCGAGCTATCTGACTTGTCCTCTGTGTCCCCGAGATAGCCAAATAGCCGGAAAGACGTGCGATAAATGCTGTGTGTGTGTATGGCGGTGTATGAAGCACTTGCAAGCCCGATTTAAATATTCTGCTGCGGATGGGTGGCAAGGTATGTAAAGGCAGCTGTTGGAGTGCCTGCAAAAACGTCGAGGGCGGGATAAGGGCTAACAATTGTATAAGTTGATCACCCTTGATATCACAATTTCGTACATTGAACTTACCCACACCCCTGGCACGGTTCCACCCACCCCATACCTCATCAAGGCCAATTATTCCGCGTTCCCTCATAATACCTCCCGTCCCCTCTTCGTGCCCTTCATCACACGAACCCTGAAGCACTCTTGCCAGTTCACGTGCCAATTCCTCCATCCACGTCCTCTCGTCCTGTATCATGTCGGCCGTCACCGGCGCGTTGGACAACTGTAAACCTAGCTGAGCCAAAGAAGACCGTATAAATTTCGCTTCCTCTGGCTCGGAGGACAGCACTAGCGAACTCGTCGTGAATAACGAAGATGAGGCTAAACTTGTTGAACCAGAGACGGAAGAGCTCGTGTTGTTCACGGTAGAACCACCGCTTGATGCACCAAGTTTATCGTTCAGTTCGGCGGCGAGATGGACAAGGTCCTGGGCTTTCACCATCAGGGCTTCCAGATCTTTGAAGGCATCGGATAATTCTGTTTCCGTGTTTTGCGCTGATGTCTCGACGTTGCGCAGAATACCGTCTAGTAATTTCCTTCAACACCGCCCAATGGAAAGACGAAATTTAAATTACCAATGCCTGATCGTCGCAGAGGTCCTGGCGTCGAACCTCCATCAGGAGAGACGACGCCAAGGCTCGATGTACCACTTCTCGGCCCTTTGCCAATTTGCCTGCCCTGGGTGGGAATTTAGCGGTGTATTTCTTGAACCACATCGTTAGACTAACCTCCCATGCCCTGGCCTTCAAAGCGCGTCTAAGAATCGTATAGAATGTCCTGTCTCCACCTTTACGGAAACTCAGCTTAATGAGAGGATTAGCAGGATCCAAGGTATCGTCTTCAAGAAATGGGGATACAGGTCGAGATGACGGCGCGGACTTGTTATTATTTCCAGGATTTCCGGGAGTGAGCGGCAATGGGGTAGAGCAGAGCTCACAGTTTCGAAGGGAGGGGTGGTTCAGGAATGTGCATGCCGTGCATGCAACCGGCGATAGCTCGCTAGTAGGCAGTGAAGGGGTAGAAGATCGGGACGCTGTCGACAAGGCGACAGGGAGAAGTACAGACGACGCGGGCTGTGAGGTAGACAAGGTCAATGTATTGGGCTGATACGAATTCGAAAGCGCGCTTCTGGGTACTCCACAGAGGACACATATCCGTGCGGCGGCTGGACTGAGGCCCGGGGGATTGCGGTGGCTGCACACATCACAAACCCAGCTCTCGAAGCCATCATTGGCGCCGTCCTGACTACCAGACAGGGGAACGAACGTGGAATCGAGGTACAGTGTGACTTTCGGGGAGGACATGAATAATCCCGCATAGTGATCAGTTCGTATAATGTGCGCGAGATCCAAACTGAATGAATGCGAAGTTGATTGATGCGAGTTTACGAAGAAAAGGCGATGCGAGGACACATGTACAGTACCGGACTGGTAATTGGCAGCTTTCTGAAGACTGTGGATTTAGTGTTGATTGATGATACGAATCGTACGATCAATCGCATGTGACCATAGAAACCACCGGCGGAGAAAGTGGATAGATGGTACGTACCCATCGTAGATCCCGACGTTGTCTTGAGACGCAAGAAGGTCTTCATCATTGTACAGAAGTGCTGGGATCGGAATACTACCGTCTGCGGGGGTAGTAAATCGCCGCAGGGCCATGTCTTTGGGTGCGAGAACAAGACGGTCCTGATTTGGTGTGGTCACGCGGCGTAGATGCCCTTGGCCAAGAAGATATTATCGCGCTGCACGTTGAATTCTACCGAAGGAAGTGATCTCGTCGCTGACGAGTCGGCTTTCCGTGAATGGGATGAACTGTTAAGCCAAGGTGTATGATATTCAAATGTGGGTTGTGGGAATCGGTGAAGGGGACCTTGCTACGTACAGATATATTGGAAGTCTCGAGCTCGAGCTCGGACCCGGATCGCCTCAGGTGAGCCTTCAGATGCAGTAATGCGTGCAGGTGAGACGTGAGCGGGATTGGATCGTATTCCTCTTTGGTCAGCCATACTAGGTGTCATGGCAAACGAACCCCGGACACCATCCAACCTTGCCTATCTAGTGTAGCACGAGACTAACGATTGGCAGCACCTCCCAGAAACCCCTGATTTACTCGAGTACATCAATGAATAAAATGCATTCCGTATAGCTCTTGGCATCGGCTCCGACATCCAGAGCCAACAAGAAACGTGCCCTATATGAAGCGTACGTATTGTGCAATACGCACGGAAGATAGGCTCCTATAGGTGTCGCCCACAGTGCATGCAAACCGTCATTAAATAATAGGTGACGAGGGATTTGGGACATAGCCCCCGCTGGGAGATTACGTGTATCGATTACAACCAGAGGTACCTCACGACAGATAGAGCGGACTCACAGAGCATGTCAATTTGTCACCGGAAGTGGAGTAGTCCCGACTATTTCCTTTTCTTTGGTTTTTTCTTCTTTACTCCACCAGCAGTCGAGCCGGTCTGCGGGGCAGACACGGGAGATACTGCCCGTGGGTGACTTGAATCTCCGCCTGCCGATGATGGTGGCAGAGTAGTAAATGGGGGTGGATCCGGACGCTTGTTCTGCATTTTTTGCATCAGAGAAAGATTGAGGGACTCGAATCGATTGAGAAAGATCGATGAATAAGTTTTGAATTTGATGCACTGGATATGGGGGACATGAAAGATGAACAAGATTTCTAATGATTCCTCCTGTTTGAATGGTCATACCGTCGTATCATCAGTGATCTTGAGAACAAGTTTCCCTTCTGACGATTTCCATTTTACACAATATCGCGTCTGGGGGACATGATATAGTTGAGCAGAGTGCCATCAGTGATGAAACTGACCTTGTTCGGTGACTTGACATACAATTTTTCTGCAGCCTCTTGGTATTCCTGCCAGGATGCGATGTACACCATCGTCGCATCGCAATCCAAACCCGCGAGCTCAGGAAAGTTGTGTGACAATAATCACATAGAGTGACGAGATCACGTGCCGCATCATCACACGGTAATTGTCCCCGACCCGAGATCGCCCATATCCCATGAGTCCCGCAGTTCGGGTTGTCTTTTGACGTTCAACATTCCTTGAAGTCCTGTTCACACGACCAAAGCCTCCGCCCTCCTAAACGTAGCTTTGACATGACTACTCAACAACCCAAACGTGAGCATTCCCTTTTTGTCCTCCCCTGATGCGTGCTAAATCAATCGGAATTGATTTACCATAATTAGCGCTTCCCTTCATTGCTAATTTTGCTGCTGGCGCGATCGCTGGTGTGTCGGAAATTCTGACTTTTTACCCACTTGGTGAGTGCCATGAGAGTCTTGTGCTTGCCTAACGTGATTTGTGCGCCTTATACTAGATGTCGTACGTTCTGATTCCTCTGTGTTATGTGTCCAATTTTCAACGTGGAATATATGATTGCAGGTCAAGACGCGTATGCAACTGGAGACCGGGAAGGCCAAGCATGGCATGGTCGGCACTCTTGCTTCCATCATCCGCGAGGAAGGGTAAGTTCCACACGGACTTAGATCGGCCAAGGCTAAAGAACAAGTTTAGTGTTGGCAGGTTGTACAGAGGTACGACAATGTTGTGACTCTCACCCAAGTCTTCTGAACAGCTGCTGTCAGGTTTGGTTCCGCCGCTACTTCTGGAGGCACCAAAGCGTGCGGTCAAGTTGTCAGCAATATTTACTGATTTAGGGCACCTTCCTCTATCTCACTACACATCCTTTCTTACCTAGCGCCTCCAATGACTTCTGGGGCAAAGCATTCATGGGGATGAGTGGTGAAAGTAAAATGACACAGCAGCTCTCCATTCTCACCGGGTGCAGTGCTGGTGCCACCGAATCCTTCGTTGTCGTTCCATTTGAACTTGTCAAAATCAAGTAAACTTGCCGGTGTTTTCTACATCTTCATGTGCTATGCTCACAATTCACTGTAGGTTGCAGGATAAAACAAGCACTTTCGCTGGCCCAATCGATGTCGTCAAGCAGATTGTTAGAAAGGAAGGCCTTCTCGGGCTCTACGCTGGAATGGAGGCAACATTCTGGAGGTGAGACATCTTTCCACCTCATGATGCGCAACGCTGACGTCTTCTCTCGATAGACACGTTTGGTGGAACGGAGGATACTTTGGATGTATCCATCAAGTGCGTAGCCTGATGCCAAAGGCAGAGGTGAGATCGTTCTCTTTGTCTTTGAATGTTTTATGACAAGAAGATGGCAGAACCCCCAAAGCCAACTTTTCAACAACTTTGTCTCTGGATCTGTGGGCGGTTTCGTTGGCACAGCCCTCAATACCCCATTTGATGTACGTCTAGGGACATGTCAAACAGATCAAAAGGTTGAGTTGTTCGTTTCGTAGGTGGTCAAGTCACGCATCCAGGGAGCCGCTAAGGTCCCTGGGGTAGTACCCAAATACAACTGGACGTACCCTGCGTATGTTCGCCTTTTCTCACTCTATGAAGTCATGTTCAACTGCTGTGGTCAGACTCCTTACGATAATGCGAGAAGAAGGACCGACGGCGTTGTACAAGGGCTTTGTTCCGAAGGTGCTTCGACTTGCCCCAGGTGGTGGTATCTTACTTCTAGTTGTCGAGTTCACTCTCGGTGTCTTCAAGAAGGGTACGTTTGATTGTTTGTACATGCGCAGTCGCTGATATGTCTACGCAGCTTTGGGTCCACCATACATATAAATGACCGCTCGTTGTGCCTAGACCTGATACCTGATATAAAAAATAGAATTAGGTAAACTTGATACTAGGCCAATAAGCAAAGTAATCAGGACGAGGTGAGTCCATTGAGACTACAATTGGCAAAGGGTTTCTGTTGGTCGCCTCGGCCGAAATACTGGGTGCACAGCCACATGTTTAAGTGACAATGTATAAAAGGCTGACGCCACACAGGGGCCTTTCTCCGTCCACCGCAATGTCGACCGCCAGCCGTCTTCCGTTCGTGCCCGCCGCACGGGGCGACAAACGTTCTCCTTGTCCCGCCCTCAATGCACTGGCAAACCACGGGTACCTGTAAGTACCGCAACCGCATCCGTTTCGAGCACAACTCAGAGCCCACAGTCCTCACGACGGCAAAAATATCTGCTTCTGGCAACTCATACAGGCCGTCCGCTCAGTCTACAACCTGTCGTTCCCCCTCGCGGCCCTGCTAGCGCTTGTCGGTATCCTTCTCTGTGGCCACGCCCTGCGTCTCGACCTCGACAAGCTCGCGCTGCACAACAGAATTGAGCACGACGCATCCCTCGTTCATGGGGACGCTCTCGCCGGCCACGCCGAAGCTCCTATCCCAGTCGACTCAAAGCTTCTCCACGCCTTCCTATCGCATGCGAACGAGAACCAGGGATTGAGCCTCGATGCGTTTGCACAGCTGCGGGTGGACAGAGAAGCAAAGCTGACATCACCGTTGGACCACCTCCACTCTGAGATTGGCACGGGCGAGGCTGCGCTATGCTGGTTGCTTCTCAAGGAGGAGAACGACCAAGTACCGCTGTCTACACTCGAGCAATGGTACGGCGAAGAGCGTATACCGGATGGTTGGGTTCCACCCGCAAAAGGTGTCGGGCTGTTTGACGCACGCCAAACGGCCAACGAAGTGGCGACCAAGATGGAACAAATCAGGCATGTGTAATGGGGAGTAGGGAGGCGCATCACCGCTTCTGTGGTGGTGTTTGTGAGCGAAGGTTCGATTACTATAATCCTGTAAATACCTCGTCGCACCGATATAATTGGCTATTCCAGTGGCATACCGAAATAGTCCATTGCGCAAGTCGCAGCGCGTGTGGCGAGGAGCCTGCGCAATGCGGCGCAGTGCCCCGGCGTAGCACCTCAAAGGCGGAGACCGTCCAGTTTATAAGAACTTGGTGTGTTGCCCCTAAAATTCGATACTTTGTACTATCACCCAAACTACCGTTTTATCATGGTGAGCTCGGCGACATCGTCACTGAGGACTACACATTCTTCCACTTGCTAAGCGCTAGTTACGCAGGCATCCGGCGTCGAAGTTGCAGATGTGTGCGTCACGACTTACCAGCAGCTCAAGCTGGGCAAAAAGTTCAAGTACATCATCTTCGCCCTCAACGACACCCTGTCCGAGATCGTCGTCGAAAAGACCTCGGACACGTCGACCTACCAAGCCTTTGTAGAGGGCTTGCCAAAGGATCAATGCCGCTGGGCAGTCTACGATTTCGAATTCGAGAAGGAAGGCAAGAGGAACAAGATTTGCTTTGTCTTGTGGTGAGTGCTCGTAGTACCCTCGAGGTGGGCTGGGTTGGGGGGAAAACCTACTACGAAGGTCGACCTCAACTACTGGATCCCTGTTTGACGCGTGGCCACGTCATTGACAGGTCTCCCGATGACGCCAAAATCAAAGATAAGATGCTGTTTGCTTCCTCCCGAGAGGTCCTCAAGCAGAAGCTAGACGGCATAGCCTTCATCGTCCAAGGAACAGACCCTTCTGAGATCAGCTACGATACTGGTCAGTCGTTGCCACCCCCCTCCCTTGGAGACAGTAACTGCCTACTATATGCTGATTCAACTCTTGCCGATCATCATCTACTACAGTGCTTACCAAAGCGTTGACCCGGACCTACTGATTTCCGTGTTGCTCCTGATATGTGAGCCAACTTGCTCGCCTTTGTATCGTTTATCGGTTCCGCATCTCATATTATATGTATATATCGGGTTCATAGCCTGACATTCGGGTGGTCGTCGATCCAGTAAATTTGACCTGTCCAAGTAACCACAAAGCCCTGACGGGCCCGCGGAAGCTTTTGTCTGTTGAAAAGAAGAGTGGACCTGCAGCACCTGACAGCGTATTCGCATGGTGACGCCCTATCGGTGGCATCGGAACGGACTCTTGGACCGCCCATCACCCGAGTCTAGATACTACCAATTCAATAGCTCAGTGTATCCGGTCCCGCCCGCTTTCTTGATATAATTTTTTTTTTCATATTACCGACAATCGTGGGTCTATGCCACCTTCATTCTATCTATGGACTCGGCGGGGATCAAAGTGTCCCCCATAAGATACTCGCCTGATGCGCAAATGCCAGCAGACCACACCAACAAAAGAGACGTGATGCAGAAAAAGCTTATAGATTGCCCTATCTCCAACCAGGATCCTACCGCTCGCATTAGTAAACAAACGGCGGTGGAGCTGGCGTTCCTTACCGGTGTCAGTCACGTTCAAAAAAAATGACATCGTCATTCCTATTGGAACAATCAGAATCGGACAGTCTTGGCTAATCCAAAATCATGCCCACCATCCGTAAGGGTCAGCGCTACGAGGAACAGGGAGAAAGAGGGCAGGCGCAAACGGGCGTTGAGGGTAGCAAAAACTGCTGACAGGATCACATATGGCACGACGATCTTGAAGATCTGCATGGGCAGGTCAGCGGGTGTATAATATTGACCAAATCGGAAAATGAACCAGCAAGGCCGCCATCAAAAAAGGATTGAATACTGGCACAAGACGATATACAGGCTCCAGATAGAAGGAACTGGACGTGTTGTGAGACCACATCATGCCGAAAATGACATCCGATATAACTTACGATATGGATGCAACGCTGAAGATGGGACGGGTCGATATGAGAGACGGACAAACATGGCACAGAGGTAACGTACTTTCCAGTCCCAAAGAAGGCGACCTGCACGAAAAATAAGAAAAACAGAGCTATCCGTACATCATCCGCCTGGAAGCGATAATCGTTCGACCGGACCCTTTCCGCCGTGGAGCCATTGACACCCAAAGTTTTTCGAACAGCTGCTTCGACGTCTATCCACAGCAGTAAATTGCATGTGAAAGCCGAGTAGAAGAGACCTTCAATGGATATCGACAATACAACGAAACAGACAGAAAATGCTAGGAACAGTGCCATGATTTTCGACTTCGGGGAGGAATGTTGCACTTGAGATATGAATGGGTATAGTGATGATATCACTGGCCGAATCAAAGTGAAGTTTCAAGATGCTAGAATCACAAAGAAGTTAAATGACATACCGAGAATTAACCATGCAGCGGCCTGATTGTAGGGTGGCAAGCCATTTTTAGCCTGCAAGCTGACGACAGAACTAGCAGTGACCACCATGGTAACGACAAGGAGGCCCCCCTTCCGGAAATTGAGTGGGAATAACAAGCATGAAGATTCTTCACTCACTTGAAAGAACACAGGGAATCTTCCCCTATCAAAGCCCGAACCTGAGTCGGATGAACAAGTTTGCGAAGCACCTATAAAGAGCATCACGACACCACCAAACAAGCTGGAAGCTCATCAGCACCACGCAAACCCGATCATTCGGGAC
The DNA here is from genome assembly GCA_038092955.1 of Boletus pseudo-olivaceus. Taxonomy (NCBI): domain Eukaryota; kingdom Fungi; phylum Basidiomycota; class Agaricomycetes; order Boletales; family Boletaceae; genus Boletus; species Boletus pseudo-olivaceus. Next base: position 221,956 of record JBBPRI010000008.1, read on the forward strand.
CTACATGGTTGGAAGGCTTTCCTTCTTGTCAACTGGGAGGAGTGGGAAGACAGCGGTGACTAAACAACTAAAAGTCCATTGTAGAGCAAGTTTCCAATGCTGTGAGAGCGTTGAGGATGGCCAAATACAATATGGCCATAGGACTCCAATGATGACAAAACCGACACTCCACATAGAGCGGTAGGTGTACGCAGCCTGGGGATGTAATCTGTGAACCACAACTTCGAAACGAGGAGGTATACATACTACCATGCTTTGAAGTGAGACCACAACAAGTAATCCATAGATACAAAGCTGGCGGGAGGAAAAAGAGGATTGGGATATGGCTTTGAGCAGAGCGGGTGCCCCTCGCAGGTAGAACGTTCTCCAGAAATAGCACGGGAAGGCAACGTAAACGTAGAATGTCCATGATGAGTTCTGTATCCAGAAGGCCACCGCAGAGGCAAAGAACGTCAGAAGAGTGAATGCATCGACGAGCCTGTCTCTGGTGGCCGACGCAGGTGGGGTATCAAAAGCAGGGAGGAGGAAGATGGAAACATATGCAGCCCATCCAACATACGCTACGATGACAATAGAGCGAATCAAGAAACGATCATAGCTAAAGATCTTGTCAGGTCAGGACGCAATGGGATACAAGGTAAGCTGACGTTTCTAGGTAGCGCAAGCCTTCCAAAGAAGTGTTGATCAACTGCGCAGACTGTCGACGCGCCTCGTTCCATTGTCCTTCTCTGAGTGATTGTTCGATGGACGCAAGTTTCCGGATGCGGGTTGGCATTCCGGAATCGTCCACACCTTCGAGCGGACCAAATGGTTTATAGAACAAAACGTTTGCCTGCTTGAGCTCTTGGAAAGATGAAAAGGTACATTCAACGGCAGATGACAACTTACCGTGTTTTATACGATAGTGCTCTAACAAGACCTGGGTATTGACTAACGCCGTGTGAGCGAGGGCCTCCTCTCCTCCACGAAGGTTAAGGAAGCCTGCTCGCGTGTGGTCCACATCAGGCAGTACACCAACCGAGTTCGCTGGCCAATCTATGCCGACGAGTGATGCCATTAGGGGAGCCATGTCCGCTTGAGAGATGTCTCGGCGGAGTACATGCTCGAGCTTCCATGGCCGCGAGAAGTCATCGTGTGAAGAAGGTGAGGAATCGGGTAGAGGACCTCGAATGCCCTTTCCCCATGCAACAAGTGGTGTTCGCGTGTTATCCGGGTCTGAGAAATGCTGTGAAGGCCAAGCTTGCGAGAGCGGGATAGAGCCTCACCACCGTCTCCATGATTACCTATTTTAGACATACCATGATCGGCAGTAAATATGAAACTTGTTTCCTCGTCCCCGTAGAATTCTAGGAAAAGTTTCTCTGTCTCACGAACAATGTTGTCTACAACCTGGATGTTATTCATATACTCCTGTTGGTCTGTTTGAGTGTAATAAACCACGATTGAGTCATCGGATTCACCTCGGAATGAGGACGGTATGAGTGACCGGTAGTGTCCAGTCCTAGGAGATGCATAAAAAATATCACTTTGTCTGTGCGCAGGTTCGAATTTAGCGTAGCATCTTCTGACGCGTTTCGAAATAGTACGTGGAGTTGATCCAGCACCCAGGTGTCGAGAGCAGTCGCATCTGCACATCTCGTTAGGCCCGTGACAGAAAGCTCGGGGTCATATCAACCTTTTGTAAAGTCTTCTGCTTCCTCATCATAGCACCATGTGCGAACTTTTCCAGGAGTGGCACCCTTGGCAAACATCGGCAGGATATCGGGTGACCCAAATGAGAAGGTGTGACTTGACTGATTGAATACTGAATCGAAATCCACCTTGATCGGGGTAGTCAGCAGAGAATTGCTCCTCTATATCAACACCTTACTGGATTGGTCTTCCAGCCCTGTGATTGGCACACTAAGGTCATGGACGGCACCTGGAATCATGTTCATGTCTGACCTTTGTGACTGCTGAGACATCTTCATACATACCCCCTATCCATGCCAGCGTGAAGACAGAAGTCGTAGCAGTTGTGATGACAAACCTATGATGGCGACATGTCCTGGGCGACTCTCGGTAGGTACCCTGGTGTGAGATACTCCAAAGGCACCGCGTTTCTCCACGATGGACCTCAGGTACGGGGCAACTACCTCTGGGGCAGAATCAAATGACGAAAAACCGTTTGGCGTGAACAAGAGGTCAGCCCGAAGGCCATCACCTATTCAAAGCGTGTTAGAACGATGCGACATTCATTGTATGATGCGACATACCCACAATGAGTACCAGGCGCGTAGATTCTCCGAGGCTTGAGCCATGGCGTGTCATGCCATGGACGACAGGGCTCCTGAAGTAGCAATCGAATACAGATGCGATAAACACGATGTGGAATATGACTCCGAGGATGAGCAACTTGAAGACAGGGCGACTCGAGTCGGGCATTTGGCATACAACACCGCGGTTTTCTCGGGTGATGGCCGTCTCGCTGCCCAGATTTGGCTCAAGCTCGGTGACTGCTGGCACTGAATGTCAAAACGTTGACAACGTTGAACTCTGGAGCGAGGTTGAATGAAATGATAGGTTTCAACGTCCGTTGCTGCCGCTCAACAGGTTCGGTCCGGAAGAAATTTCTATATTTGTATACCCAAATCCGAGAGACCGAGTCGACAACGTGACCATGTAGCTACCATTGGGACATCGTATAGATACACAACTCTGAGAGATCTGGACTAGAATGACAGCGAGGAGGGGAGCGTGACACCATGACCATGCATAGATTCGGCGTAGCGCTGGTAGCAATTCACAATAATGTGTCACCAGCATGCCACAGTCAAGACTCGACGACTGAGCTTCAAGTGCTCTCTGGCAGCTACGTCCGTCTCTCTCAGATCACTACCACTTTTCCACGCGCACCATCGACTTTTTTCGACCTGATATCGACTTATCCCTACCACCCACGACACACAGGAAGTTTACGCCCTTGTCAGAACAGACACTCTCCCGCCCTTCACTCTTCCACCATGGGCAGCACCCACCCTTCCCCAATCGACCGACTGAGCACCCGATACTAATAGTCATGTCTCTCTCACAAACCCCATCCACTGTAACTGCTCATTCTCTTGCGACCTCCATTACAACACTGACCAATTTCATCGATTAGATTAGATTACGTTGATGCCGTGTTACCAGTGGCCACTCTGCGGAGAAACTTTCAGGACTAGAATTGCAGCCATGCCCGTGTCTGAAACACGGATAAAAATTTGCCACTCCCTGTTGTTTTCGACTTCGGCGCAGTAGAATGTTGCCGCTGCTCCAGCCTCTCAATGAATCATCCCCGGAAAGTCGGAGCAAGTAGCAAAGACAGTTTTATGGCTACTGTACTGTGCCGATAACGAACGGGTGAGTGGTCGAAATATTATTCCCAAATTTTGTGAAAACGTTCGTAACCCCGGTGGAATGATAGTATGATGATCAGAGACTGCTTAGATAGGCTGGCTATGTCCGCGGGAGCACGTAGCCTGGACTCCGGGCGAGTGGAATGTGTCGTTGCCCACGATCCCAGTCTAAATTCCCACTCTTGGCGGGGGCCGACTGGGCTTTGTCACAGCGCCCTTTTTGCCCACATTGTACATTGCTCAGATGTCTCCCATGAATTGTGATATTCCCATCTATCCTCACGGACCCCTTTGCTGGAAGAGCCTGGGAATAGGAATACGGGTTTTTCCCGTTCACTGTTTCATATTTACTGTTTCAAATAGATCCAACTGGCAACCTCTTCGGGATCGTGTGTGTCGAAGACGCATAGACAACGATCTCGTGCCGTTCCCAGGTTCTTGTCAAAGAACGCCCCTCGTCGCGCCATATATAAGTCTCTCCCTCGAAGTTAGACTTTCCTTTCTCACTTATTTTAAGCACGACACTCCCAGCCTGATAAACAAATCTGATAGTAATCCAGTAAACCACCGTCTGCAAGTGGCGCCTCGCACCCTCGTTATCCTTGCCTCCTCCTCCCGCAATGACTTCGGTTTTTGCCTCTCCGCCGCAGATCTCTCTACGTGTACCACCTGAAGTATGGCTCAGGATCTTTGGCCTTGCTACCGAGCTCGAGGCTCTCTTGAACTGCGGCGGTCCGATTTCTTCGGACTTGCCTCACACCCTCGTTAAACAGCACGAGTTACAGAGGTTGAAAAATTCTCTTCGCACAAAACGCAGCATGGTTCTCGTTTGCAGAGCTTGGAATGAACTTGCATTGGAATTCCTCTATCAAAGCATCCTCATCACCAAAGTGGATACTCTGGTTTCCCTCCACGAATCACTCCAGCGACACGCCTTGACGGCACAAAGCAAAAATCGACTCGGCTGGTGGACAAAGCGTTTGGATGTCCTCGTAGAAAATGAACGCTGCGAACCCTCCGACTACAGCATGCTTGCCGCAGTCATGCGCCAACTTCCAAATCTTTCTGTCGTTGCGCTCTCCATGCCCATGTTACCATTCAACGACTGTTGGCTCCGCCAACTACCCACATCTGTCGTGGTGGCTCTGGCTGAGACATGCGGGACGTCACTCCAGTCATTCGACTGCTCTGAATCAATCCTTCGACCATGCAGGCAAGCATGCGTGTGTTATCTACCACAGTGCTTAAAACTGACGATTCATATCAGAGAAGACTTGATGATGCTGCTTGCGTCGTCTCCAAATTTGAGGGTACTCAGGTGCCCAATTTGCTCCCCCACGCCTGCCGATAGAGCCTCTAGAAATCGCCTTGACATTCCTGTCATGCCAAAGCTGGAATCCATCACTCTAACGTCTGTCTTTCTCCGAGATTATCTCCCACGAGACAAAGATGCAAACCACCTCCCCGCACTCCGTCAGCTCACCTACGATTGCATCCCTCCGCCATTCCTCGATTATGCATGGAAGAATTTCGTGAAGCTAACTTGTGCAAATCTCACTTCTGTCACTCTTGACTTTTGTCTTCCGGGTGACTCTCTGCAGAATGAACTCGATTTACTCTCCGAATGTTGCACGGTGCTCGACAAGCTTGTTATCTACCTTCGCACCTGGCTTGAGCTAAAATCACACCTTGTCCTCCCCCCGGTTTCATACCTCGGTCTACACTCCAAAGCTGCCAAGGGACCACTTTTCCATTACCAGGCTTTGATTTCTGCTCTCGTGACCTTAACGGCGCCAAAGCTCAAGACTGTCCGCCTGCTGCATGCTAATGCAGCGGAGGAGCTGCGCGAAAATGCATCTTCATTTGCTGCAGAGGACCGTGCTTATCTAGCTTCATGCGGTTTCTCATTAGAAGATTTCGAAGGTCGTGTATTGTCTTCTTGAAGGAACTGCTCCTTGTTTTCTCTGATAGGTTTGCTTCCGCTTGCGCGGCTTGTTCATTTCGAGGTAGAGATATTATTTATTCAAGTTTCTCACTCTTGCGTTTCATGTATGTGTACATCATTGCCTTTAGACTTCTGTCATGTTTCTCACCTGTCCCGTCCTATGGCCCGAGCCTCCTGCAAAGGAGGTTCTGTGTACCTATGTGAATACCTGTTATTTTCTGGGCGGGCTCACGCTGGGCTGCAAGGTTCAGCTGCAACTGATGATTACGTAATAACTTCTGTCCAGAGTCTAAGGACAACGATGGACTCAAAAGACCACTGAGAGTCAGGCCTTCAAGCTTCAGGCATGGTATGCAAGCCACCGCATAAAGAGAATCTACAGGTGAGTCTTCATGTCACTGACAAGACCACAATGAGCCCCAGATGCTGCCTTCATTGTCAATGTCACTGTCGGAAACACCAACAATCAACACATAGATGGCTGGGAGAGAGAGATTACATGATCAACAGGTGTGGATAACGATGGAACCACCACGGTACCTGGGAGAGAGAAGCACGAAACTGGGAAAGAAAGGGATAGGGGGCAGGGACTAAATATCTAAGTAATCGATTGTTGTACCGTATAAAGGAAAAGAGTGCACGGACGTAGAGTGCACAGACCGCGTTTGTAACATTACCCCCCTGTTAAAGAATCGCGTCTCACGATTCAAGAATGAAAAGCCTCGTGCCGTTCGAAGGTGCCATTTTCCCAGTTGTAAAAGTGAGAAGCGATGTGGGTGGGGCGAGTGAAGTTTTCAAGAGGTTGGAAGCATAAACGCATGGTGGGCATGGGTCGGGGTTTAGCAGGGTGGGCGCAATGGAAATCTGCTATAGCGTCACACGCATGCTGGAGCTCCGTGGCCTTCTTCCATTCACGTTCCTCACGAGGGAAACCTTTCCAATGAACAAGGTATTCAAGATGGTCTCGACGAAGGCGAGAATCAATCAATTTCTTGCTCTTCATGACCACCAATGAGGTCAGGAGGGGGAGGTAGAGGTCGATTTTGGGAGGGAAAGGCTGGAGCATGATAAGGGGAGAGTACACTTTCGGGATGCTAACCCAAAATGCAGGGACACGAAGGGAGATAAAACCGGTGAGGGCAACTCACGGGTGTTTGGTCTTGGTTAGAGATAATCAACAAGCCTCTGGTGTGGAGAGATACCAGGGATGGTGTGGAGCTTGTAGAGAAGGACTGTAGTGCTTGATAGCAAAGAGCAGTAAAGAATACAGCGCTACAGTACCTGTATATATAGGTAAAAGAAATAAGGTTAGAGCGGAGCTCGAACCGTGTATAGTAATACCCTAGGACCAACCCTAAGTCCTGGGTCAAGGGTATGACGTCGTAATGACA